>JACSZP010009080.1:632-12576 GCA_016161895.1 Pinna nobilis | reverse complement strand
AAATTCGTTTTAAACCTTAACTCAAATTCGTTCACAAAGGTCACTCAAATGAATAGATTAAAACAACCTTGATAGTCGGAGAACTTTAAGATAGACTGTTATTTACTAAGATACCTTAATTAAGTGATTCTTGGAGGTGTCCCTTCTACAGAGATGGTTTTTCAAGCAAGATCTACTGTAGATGAAATCTTATATATGCATTAAGCAAGACCTAGGTGTTTCCATTAAACTCTCCATTTCCGATTCTCTAGTGGGCGTTTAATTCACCAGTGGGTGTTCATTAAGGAACATTTAAGCCACTTATTTTGTCAATGCCATATCAATTTCTAGACAGAAAATGAGCGAAAAATGTCCCTGCATACAATATGATGTCTTTTAATTCTTTTTATCAAAACAGTTACGAAGATAGTCAATGTAAGAACCTCAATAGTATGTAGTGAGCCATTTGCGTAAGTGTTCTGGCCGCTCTTGACCACTGTCGTTCCTCGTCGTGTTCTTCCTTCAACGTGCAAAGAGCCGTTCGTCAAAGAAATCAGCACCTGTAAAGACTGAAAACAAAAGTACCTCATAACCTCATGACCAAATTAGCTATGACTGAAATAATTTCTTTTTCCACAAAATTAATATTTAGTCCATCCTCCTCAATTATGTATACAGATTAATTACAGATGTGTTTAATTATCACCTGGTTACAATTTCCAGAGCTATTGTACGTGCTGGATTCATTACTTTTTTGCGCTCACCGAGAAATGGTTACCCTGCTCAATTTTACATCTGGAGTTCGTGTTATTGGATAAAGTCAGGCGTCGTTTTCTACATTTTCTAATTGTCACTTTGTCTATTTGTGCCTGACCTAAATGCACTTAAGAACCATAAGCCAGATGTCGTCTTTCTTAAAAATCATTGGTCAATATTGCCAATCACCACACCTTCGACTACAGAGTCACGTTCACCAGTCCGACTGGTGGCATGACTTGATCCCTATCCCTTGAACTTTTCAGCGGGAATCGAAGCCAGTATCAAAGTCGTATGTTCTTTGAACTCGGAAATAATGCGCATGAGATTATATATAAATATAGGCTTAAAAAGTATGTAAGTTAAAGAAATCAACCTCGCTTCGTCTGAATCACTTTTAATATACCCGAGGTCATAGCAATAACAATTATTGGGTCCAAAACAAAATAAGTTTGTCCTTGGACTTTATTAAAAATGCCTCATGCAAAGAATATTGGCTTTCTGTCAGTCGTATCCTTGTAAACAAAATTAACCTTATATAAACTGTACATCATCACTCATAATTCACATGAAGATAGTCAAACTGGTGAACTTTACAATCTGCATCAAAGTGACTTTCTGAGAGGTAATGTAATTTAACAAGAAGTACTGAGATGGGGACGAAAAGTAATGGAGAGATCGGAAAATTCGGAAAAAGGTCGATTGTAAATATATAAGAAATTTAACTTACAAAGTGCGTCAAAAATGAAATTGAAGAAGTGCCAAAGTATATACTGTAAATCCAGACATTTTCGCGGAACTTTATTTTGGCGAATCGGTAGCCATGCAATTATTCGCGACAATATATTTTCGCGTTGTTGCTTGTTAAGTATTCTAAGTTTATGTTGTATTGAGCATTTTATTTCGGGTTTATATATTAAGCGATACTTTTATTTTTGCGAGTAAGTGCTCTCGCGTAATTTCGCGAAAATAAAATTCTCGCGAATAAAACCGGATTGACAGAAAAAGAAAATCCTAGTCCTCATACAATATAAACATGACAAGTTGAGGAGCAAGAATTGAATTGGAACTTTGGAAAACGGGACGAATGTTTCTTTAACGTGCCAACACTTCTTGTGACACGGGACCTCGGTTTTTACTGTCTTATCCTAAAGACAGGTACGACCAAACGTAGAGTGGCGCTGCGGGAATCGAACTCCGGACCCTTCAACTCGAAGTCGAACACGCTTACAACTCGGCCACGGAGGTCCCAGGTTATCATAATATCATTAGCCGCTAAAGAATGAATTTATTATTTCTACCATAACTCACGTGGTTTAACTATTCTAAAACGGCTGTTTAATTGAGGTTGCAGTTAAATAAATATATTGATTAACCACACGTTGATAATCACTTTTCGAGCGTTTTGATTGGCTGATACGTCAGGAAATTCAATTATGAAGTCGTAAATTGACGTCATTATATTTAACGTCACAATATGTTAAGTGGGCTTACACTATGGCGGGGACTGAAAAAAATATCCTTCATGGCTTTTCAATTGGATAAGCATGATAATCAATCCCATCTTGTTGTGTAATCTCTATTTCTATAATGACTTATTTATTTCATCTATTTAGGTCATTGAAAGAAAGCAGGTCAATCAGAGTCCAAACTAGCAAGCAGTACTTACTGAAATTAAGATAAATAGTTTTATTGAACAACAATTATAAACTCGTAAACTAAGTAAAACAAAATGAGATTAAGATTAAAAGAAAACGGACATTACACTAGATAACATATTTATACTACTTTGGTTATTCTTTTAAAATTCGCTCTATTGTGTACTCATTTGCTATGCCGCTTCGCAGGAAGAGTTAATAAACCCGATTGAGAGGTCAAATTCCGATGAACTCTTTCGGAACTCCTCATATTTATTATATTTTCACCTTGATGACATGAATATACAATTTCCGAAGGTAAAAATATGATTGGTTCTTGAATCAGGCCATGGGGTTTTTATTACTTGTATTGCGACACGGCACAAAAAAAAAGGAGCACACGAAATAATTTTAATCAAATTATACATTTTACTGTATATATGTTTACGGAGAATTAAGGTCAGTGATCGTTGAAAAAAAGATTGTGCCAGGTGATTTAAGTTTCCTTTGTAATTAACCTTAACACATTTTGCTCATCATAATATATAATTTAGAAAAAGCAATAATACAAAATGTGAGACACTTATTTCAGTTTTCTTTTCGTTGCGACAGTTTAATTTAAAACATATCTTTGAAATTACGTACAGCTACAAAATATTCTTCATATGACGTTTTCGTCGTATGATCGCTTTGTAAATTACACTAATTTCCTCCTTATTACTTTTTATATCGCAGTTAAAGTAAAAGCAAGTTTTTTTAACCTTTAAATCTAGCTTATCACTATACTGAACTTTTTATGAGACATTAGCCCCAGGTACGGAATGCAAGTAGATGGCACTGACTCCTTCCAGGCACATGGTCTCATCTAGTTCGGGATGGCAAATGTTTGCGATGTTATCAAAGATTCCATTACTGATATGTATCATAAAGAAAATTGAGTACTGACTATCAATCGGTACTTCTTCACTTTCTCCCAATCTGCACTGTTGCCAATAGTTCAAAGAGGAGGATGTCCATATAAAAACAATGGCATTTCTACATTGTAGCAAGTAAGGTACACATACTATGCGAACAGTTTATCATCTTTGCTGATTTGCTGCCTTGATATAGAGAGGTGACAACAGAACAATACGAGGATAGAGCTTTAGACATTTTATACTGAAGAATATATGAAAAATTTGCAGTATGAAATTAAAATTTATATATATTTAAAAATGTTGGGTTTTTTTCGGAATTGCACTGATAATTAAATGTGTTACCTGAAGTCTATCATTCAGCAAAAACAAGACGCCATCCTTCTGAACAGTTCGGAAACCAAGGATAATATTCTGCACTTTGAATGAGGGGTACACGATTTCTAAAGAAAATTTAGCATAACCGTCACCCTCAAATACCATAGCAGATCCGCCGTCCACGTTACTGTAAAAAGTGAAGTTAGAATAGTAGTAAAATTTGTATACTCGCACATACACACATACCTACAAACTAACACATATACACTAACAGACCAACATACTTGCCTACATACCGACCGACCTACCTACCCAAAACACACATACATACATACATACATACATACATACATACATACATACATACATACATACTTACATACATTTAGTTTATCACCTATGTACGTCAGTGTTTTCTCTCACCCTTCACACCTATCAATGTATATTCAATGATCCCGGACAGCCCCATCCTTCTGGTAGCAATACATACCAGTTATCCTTACAAAGAAGAGGTTTCTTTCCTGTACTGTCGTGTCCAGTGAGTCCTGTATATCTGCCGTCCACCTGGACTTGTCCAATGCATCCTCGGAAATTTTCCGGAAATGTTTCCTAATATAAAAATAGGGTTTTTAAAAATAAAAATAAGAATATTTAAATCAAGATCGATAATTCAACTGATTCAATATAATTAATATTGTAATTTGTCATTTTATTGTTGTTTTGTGAAACATCCCTTTCAAGGAATTTTTCATTTGTGTGGTGACGTCGCCGTGTGCCAATAATGGACGACAAATTTTGCTTATGGTCGGTACCTATGGCCGTAGAGTAGGGAGGGTTCTTTAACGTGCCGACACCTACTATGACGCGGGACCTCGGTTTTTACCGTCTTATCTGAAAGACAGGGACAACCCATCGCAGTGTGTCTCGAAGTCCAACCCACGGCCTCTCGGTCAGTAGACAAACACGCTAACCACTTGACTACTGTTTGTCATATAAATACTATATATGGGGAAATTTTCACCCCGAATTATTTTCGCCACTTTCTGCCATCGCTGGGCGAATTCAAAACAGGACGAATTAAAAACACTAAATTCAATGAATAGAATGACAATTCACTGGACGAATTTAAAACGGGGCGACACTCTTTGCAAGTACATTAAGGCGAAAATTATACGGACGAAGATAACCCTGTATACAGAAAATCTAGTCCTAGAGAATATGGCAAGTTGGGAATAATAACGTTTCAACGTTGAAAACAATTGCTCATCCCTAACGGGATGGGACCAGGTATCCGCATGGCGTTTGTTTTCCCTGTTGAAACGCCATATCCGTTGCCCATGTCCTATATGAACACTGTAATTATAGCAAAAATTAGAGGTCGATTGAAAACGCCATATATTAGCTTTTCTTGGTTTGTGTTAAAGACATGGGTTTCAGCATTATATGTGCTGGGCCAAGAATACACACATTGATAGTGTAAGGGAGATAACTGTTAAACAAATTCATCATTTTAGTCAAGTCGAAGACAGCAGGCTGAATTTTTAATGGTTCTCTGTTGTGAGGCGGTCTCATATGTTAAGTGGTCTTTAGGCGATATCCCATTATACATTTTGAAAATAATTGTATATGTAATTTGAATAAAATGCTTCACCTTTGTGGCCCCAGAACCTATAGTGACGTAAGATGGCATTTCTTGAAGAGGCTGAAGGTCCAACATGGTCTTCTTTTCAACTACAGAATTTTCCGGGTTTTCCTTGTCATCTGTCTTTAGCTCCAATACATGTCCATATCTGCAAATTTTATGTTGTAGGGATATCAATAAATAAATATGTATAGAGAGAATTTTGAACTTTAGCTCTTGAAGGCTACGGATAATTAATCTAATTAACTATCTAATAATTATGTATGATTATTTGATACTAATGTTCAATACCATGGCTAAACATTGAGACCCTGAGTCGCTACATGGTTTATGCTATCCATCGTGTTAGATTGAGTGAGCTTGTATATTTAATACAGAGTCGATAGGTCTGCCATTGTCTATTAGGAATATGTCTGTTCCCATGTAAAATAGAATGCTATTGAGCGGATTCACAATAAAACCAAAAGGTAACATCACCGATAACAGTCCAGATTTGACCAGTATCAATGCCTAAAACAACATAGCACCCATGATATAAATTTGAAATTTTATAAACCGAGTATAATTCACCTGAGCGAATCAATGCATGCCGTATGAGGCCTTAATGCCTACTCCCAAAAGTTGATATCCTTAAACACCTGAATTAAGAGGTCATCTGTCATATGTGATTATTCTCCTATTTATTTTTATTTTTACAGCCCCTTACACATTAAAAGAAGAATGGGAATAAATAGAAAAAAATTCAATTCATCCAAATTAATGATTTCATCTAGAGAAAAAATAGATTTCTTCCGACACTCTATATAAACTAAGTAATACATGTAAACGAATATCATATACATGTATACCAAAATATTAACCGCAAGAAGTAATCTTGTCTTTCTTTTGTTGCCCGTAGAACTCACTTGTTGGATCCGCCGTGCTCTAGTGATAAGCGTTCTCGACTTCAGATCGTGAGGTCCGGGGCTCGAGCCCGAGCCACGGTGCGGTTGGAAGTCCCTGTCTTTCGGATGAGACAGAATAAACCGAAGTCTCATATCACAGTTGGTACTGACCCGTTAAAGAATCCACCCTGATATACGACCATAAGAACCGAGCATAGGCAAACTTTGTCACCCTTCACTATGACGTCTCCATATAAGTGAAAGATTCTTGTGTGAACATTAAACAAAAATACAATCAACCAAGAACTCACCTGTTCAGATTGAGTCTGTACCACTTGTCGAGTTCCAGATCATAACTAGACTGAAGGGTGTCAATATTGTTACCCGATGGGTCGTCCACCATGACTTTCGTCTGTCTATCTATCATGGCGATCGTGTATGACAACTGGAGAATAGGAGAGAACAAGAAAAAAACCAAATAACTAGTTGATGAAGCTTTGGATGAACTCGAAAATTTTAGTGATGATTTGACAATACTGTGTAAACCACTTTTATAGTACCATCTGAACAATTCACAACATCCTTGTAGATAGATGGATGGATGGATAGACGGGTGGTCAATTAGATGGACGGACGGATAGATAGATAGATAGATAGATAGATAGATAGATAGATAGATAGATAGATAGATAGATAGATAGATAGACAGACAGACAGACAGATTAAAACATAAGATAGATTCGCGGAGGTCATTTTGACAAACGTGTATCAATTTCAAATGGTTTCAATAAACAAAAACAAGTTGCAAGGACACAAACAATAAAATGTGTTTGAATTATCAGTCTATCACGTATGAGTTGATATTTTCACGTTATTTTGTATGCTAGTGCATCTGCACCAAGACGCATGATCATCCTTTCCCTATCTAATATGTATAATGAGGCTGTACGTCATTCTTAATCTTTGCCCTGACGTCGTTGATCTCTTCTAAATATATCCCTCTTTGCAGTTATTACGTCATAATGAGGAAGAGATCGAGTATCGCTACAAAAGCATAGAGATACACTCAGGCTCACGGATCAATTGTCAAGTACAGTTGTTATTTTGGTGCGTGAAGCTCGTCATTGATAGAACAAGGAAGCTGGTAATTTGTTAAGCGCATTGACGTCTCGGCTATCAGAGAAGGCGAGGTGACAAACATATAAAACAAAACAACAATAGGATAACAAATATGTAGTAATCTGATACAAGTATGGCGTACAAAGAAACGACATGGAATTAAATGACAATAAGTTGTAGTACTCCCTTGATACATCGCCACTGAGACTTTTTTACGGTAACAAGCATTCTTCGATTGAAGCATTACTACATTATACTGAAATCACTTGTCAATGTTGTTGTTGCTATGTTGTTGTCTTCTGCCTTCCTACTCAAGAAACTTTCGCCCATTTGGAGACGTCACAAAGTGTCTGTGTACGGCTAAAACAAATTCGGTCTATACCTGACACTGAGGACTAATGAAGCAGTGAGGAATCGTTGATGTGCCGACATGAGGCGCCAATATTTGACCTAAGAGCAGTATCTATCCTGTAAATGTGTACTTACCGATGTATTGCTATAGAATGATGCAATCGGCATACTGTCTCCGGTTGGTTTGAAGCATATTCCAAAAGTGGAAATAGACGACTCTCTCTGTTTCGGAGTGGGAACAGGTATAAGGAAATGGCTGCTACCATCGAGTACCACTGATATCTGCGTAAAAATTAAAAATTACCAATGAACATCGATCATAATCACTTCGAAAAAAAATCTCAGTCATGCATTGCTAGTAATCTATTTCCAGAATTATATTTTTGACTCTTTTGGTGGAGTAACCGTTATAGTTCAACGAAATAAGTTTGAGTAACAATAGTTTATGCAAAGGTGAGTCAATTCTTGAAAGGTTACGAATAGTTTCGAAAGACAATAAATCATTATGATAAACGTGGCAAAGTAAAATTAAAGAAGTACCGGAGTATATTAGAAAACCCGTTCTGAAAATATGACAAGTCTAGAAAAATGACGATCTCAACGTAGAAAGCAAATGCAAATGAAATCCCTAACGGGATGGGACCAGGTGTCCGGAAGGAGTCAGCGTCCTCTGCTGGTCTCCCACACCCGTCGTAAATGTTCCACGAAAACCTTACGAGTTCGATGAAATGTCGATTTCGGTTTGAAAAAGTCATATGCTCTTGATCTAATTAGCAAAAAGGTAGTCAATGTAAATGGTCATGCTCAAGAATACTATCCAGCATATTACAAAGGGGAAACTCAGACAGAAATTTGAATATAAACCTCAGATCAAAGATTATCTTTTTTAAATTTTATACATACATTTTCTTTGAAACTTCATACTATTTATTAGGTGTAATTATGTTGCAATAGCAGCACATGAATAATATGGAAGTATATTCTGATTAGCGGGACACTGTATCCCTTTGTAGTTTCATTCTCAATACTGTAAATCCGGTTTTATTCGCGAGAATTTTATTTTCGCGTAATAACGCGTGAGCACTTTCTCGCGAAAATAAAATTCTCGCTTAATATACTGACTTGAAATTAACATGCTCCGTACATCATTAACTATTTAACATAACATGCACATGCGCGAAAATATAGTGTCACGAATAAATGCATTACTACCGATTCGCTAAAATAAAGTTCCGCGAAATTTTCTGGATTTACAGTATTGTGATGTATGTCTTTTCTTCAATTATTCATTTTGAATATTCGCCTTTATTTTGAATTCGCCTTTTTATTCAAGGGCAAAAATAGCGAAATAAAACAGTAGCATCAGTTCCCGTGCAATGGACTTATTTGTACACATGTAGGAAGGAAGAAATGGAATAGGAATTTTGATATCTAATAGTCGCAAAGTTTATTTCAGTACAAAAATGACATGTTCGATGTTTGAGGTTATCCACCTAGGTCGTTTATTAGATTCACCTTCCTGAAGTGTTTTATCTTTCATTGACCTTTTACCCGTTTGAACGGGCACCTGTCTGCTTTCTCTCTAATAATTACCTTAACTAACAATCAGGGGAGATGAGCGAACTAATAATGAGATGATCACAATGGTGATAGACTGAAGTTGTCACGAAATGATTACAGGTAACTCGGACAATTTTATCTTCTTTATAAATTAGATCTGGTTTCTGTGACAACTCTCTGTTTCAGAAGACCAAATTAAGGTAAAATACTTTGTCGCGTCTGTATATATGTATAATGAGCCTGCCGCAAGAACGACACATGACGGTTTAATCGTCAGTCTTCATTTCAGAATTAAAGACATTTGAAAAAGATGATAGTTGAAGATACCAAGGGGACAATACAAATTAAAAACCAAAAAGAAGACAAAACCATGGCCAAAACAAAGAGAGACAACAACACAAAGAGAAATCCACACAACAAGACTTGTAAAACCAAAAATGAGTAATACGAGCCCCATAAAAAACCGATGATGAGTCCAAGTGCTCCGGTGCTCCAGTAAGGTAAGCAACTCCTGCTCCGAGCGCGGCATCCGTTGTGTAACATAATTTCAAATACGGGAATAAGTGACAATCGGTTATGGTCATATACGAGAAAAAAGGACGATATTAGGTGTTCGACAAGGGTAACATATCCCTTATCATCTGCTTTACAGATATACCATATCGATCAACCAGGTCATGATGGCGACACCGGTTTTAGTGGGGTTTGTGTTACTCTATGTTTGGCATTATACGTCTTGTTGTGTGGATTGCTTTTTCTGCGTTGTCTTTTTTGTTTTGATCATAATCTTGTCTGTTTTTCGACTTTTAATTATTGAATGCCTCTTGCTATCTTCAAATAGCCTCTTCCTGTAAGGAAGAAACAGATGATATTTTCCACTTACCGGCATTGATTGGGCGATCTGTCTCGCTTTCACAATTTTCTGTCGGAGTTGGGCAATATTGTTCCGCAGATTTGCAGCACTTTTTTGGACAGTTTCACAAGAATTCCTTGAAATTTCTTTGATGGATTTTAATTTTTCAGAGCCAGATTTCATTTTAGATACTGTGAAAAGATCAGCATTAAAGAAAGATCTAAGTACTAATTCAACTTCGACCGAACTGAAATTTGTATATGACAAATAATATAAGTTAATTTTTGTTAGAAAATTTAAATTAACTATAACATAAAGCAGAAACATTTGTCAGAAAATAAAACATTTAACCACAATTATGAATTGTATATTATATTGTATTGTTGTTTAACGTCCCACTCAAGAATATTTCACTCATATGGAGACGTCACCGTGTGACGGTGAAGGGCGACAAATTTTGTCTTTGCTTGTCACTTATGGCCGTAGAATAGGGAGGGTCCTTTAACGTGCCAACACCTACTGTGACACGGGACCTCGGTTTTTTACTGTCTCATCCGAAAGACAGGGACGGCCAACCGCAGCGTGGCGCTGCGCGGATTCGAACCCCGGACCCTTCGGTTCGAAGTCGAACACGCTAACCACTCGGCCACGGCGGCCCCATTTCTATGAAGATGTTGTTTTTATATCAAATACTTTATCCGAGATAACTTTTACATGTTTTTAAACTATGATAGTGCAACGTACGGTGAACATCGTAACTCAGTGGTTAGCCAGTGGTTGTGGGGTCTTACGTGGTACACTTACTAGCTCCTTTGAATAATACCGTATACAAGGTTATTTTCGCCCCGTGTAATTTTCGTTCTGATGCACTTCCAAACAGTTTCGTCATAATTCTGCTCAATGAAGTTTCCGTTTTGAAACCGTCCACTGACAGTAGGCGAAAGGTGCGGAAATAAAACGGGGTTAAAATTTCCCTAAATACAGTAAAACAAACACTCACCAGTTGAGATTAGATCCGACAGGAGCTTGGCTTCCTCTGTGGCCCTTTTTGTTTCTTTATTTTCGTTAGCTTTCTTCACTTCCGCTAAAACCGCATTCGCTTTTATCAAAGCAGCTTTAGATTTATTTTGAATTTCTTCTAGTCTGCCGAAAAAAGCTTCGTCGAGGGCTTTTATTTTCTGCTTTGAGGTGTCTATTTGAAACTTGGCATCCTTCCAATTCTGCGTAAGTCGAGATGCATTTGTGACATATTCTTGAAGGTGGTCCTCTCTTTGGTTAAGTTTGTCTTTGAGGAAACGTAAATCTGGCAAAATGTGTATAAAAATAAATGCGATGTGATTGTCACATAGTAAATATGAACATTTTCAAAAATACAAATATTGATGTAGTGTTTCTAAGACCCCTTTCTCCAATATTTCCTGGCGCAATTAGTACTAGCATTGATTTATGATGCCATTTTTTAAAACTGAATAACTCTCTTTGAATGAAAGGATTGAAATTGACCATCTAACTATGAGACCAGTCCTAGTCAGTCAGGAAGTTAGAAGTTTTTCTCCAATCTAAGATAAGGGTGAAAGTGAGTTACCTTCAAGGCGGAGGGATATTTTCTCGCTCCTCTTGTTGACTTTTTCACTCCTTTCCGAAGATTCAGAGGCCTTCTCCATCAGTTTGTCACCTGTTCAATAACAAGAACACATAATCCTTGTCCCTTTTGAATTTTTGTTAATATTTTTATACAAAATGACAATAAATACAATACACTGTATTTAAATAATGCTCTCATATTTATTGACTGGTAGCATATGTTCCTTTATCTATAATAAGGAATTTTTCGTTATCATACCTACGAAAATCATGGATACCAAGGTATCCATTGCCAGTAGAATCAGGAGACAATATACACATTTGGTAAATTTTAGCCAAACATGGAC
>JACSZP010009078.1:0-11053 GCA_016161895.1 Pinna nobilis | reverse complement strand
GCGTGTTCGACTGCAAATCGGAAGATCCGGGTTCGAGCCGCGTCAGTACCACTCCGCGGTTGGCCGTCCCTGTCCTTCGGATGAGACAGTAAAAACCGAGGTCCCGTGTCACAGTAGGTGTTGGCACGTTAAAGAACTCTCCCTGTTCTACGGCATGCAGTGCCGAGCACAAGCAAAATTTGTCGCCCTTCACCGGCACACGGCGACGTCTCCATATGAGTATTTTCTCCACACCTTTTTGATGCAAACTATTGATTTGAAAAATCTGAATTACCCGTCATCCGGTCTGTTTGTCATTTCTAATATTCACCCCTGTGGTTCCACCATCCGGTCGCAGAGAGTTAACTGGGTCAGATGTAAAATGCAAATAGCGACGACAACGTGGGGAAACACGGCTGGCCTACGGGTCAACCGATTTTAATATTAACTTGTGAATTCCGATACTTTATCAAAGGAATATACCACCAAAATAACTTAATTAGTTATTATATTATTTATTATATTTTTATAATAAAAAAATTATATTATAATATAGCTTTATTCAATTTAATTTGAAAATAACTTAACACAAAGAAGGCAAGTATTTCTAGTTCTTGACAATTGATAATTACCATTGCAAGAATATTTGTAATGTTTGTTTCGAACAGCTGATCAATTCTTACAATGCCGGTGCTGTAGGCTAGTTTCTATGTCAACAAACTCGAGCTCCTCGCTAAAACGTGGATGCAGTATTACCAGCTTCACCGATGTCATCATTAAAAAACAATTCCTTGGCTGTGGACATCTTAAATGTCTACGCATAACCTCAACATGATGGGAAAGTCGCAGATCTTAAAATTGACGTAGCCAGCAGACGAACACCATCAGAACAAAATGACGGAGCCTACACTGATTTGCAGTCACTGTCAACGTTTCTTTCTCTTCTTGTAATGATATAGTGCATGTATGCATGTTAAGAACAAACAAATAATTTATACTTTGTATTCATCCATGTTGAGATTTCAGAGGCTTGTATTTGCAAAACCATTAAATCTGATTAGAGACATATAATACGTGTATTATAAGTCTCTGATCTGATATAAAGAGAAAGGGTTTCCCCATATCAATTTATGTATTCATCCGTCAACTTGAAGTAAAGCGGTTTTCTTCGGTAAAGCTCACGCGCCTCACTGTATTCATTACATGATAAACATTCACGTTCAATATAGGTGCAATGAAGGAAATTGCAGTCGGTATGTAAATATTAATATTTGATTTTCAATAAGAATTTATTGTAAAAGATTTATAGGTAGTTTCTCCCATCCCAGGAATTAAAGAATACCACTGAGGTTCTAATATCAAATGTGAAACAAGCGAGTTTTCATTATATAGTTAGTGTTAGATATATGTAAGAAGTAAACAAATATACAATCCTGTGATTTTTTTCTAATCGGATCATAGGTCGAGGTCACAGAGACTATTGAAACGTTTAAAATATCAGTGTAGGTCCCAAATCTTAGAAACTGCAATTTTCAAAGCACAGATAGTGCCTGATTTAAAATTCATAATACAATCATGATTTTAGCGCACGTAAGCAAAAATTATTGTATACATGTATTTGACCTCAATTATTTGCAACTTAATCAATAATAACCCCAAAATGTATATTGCTAGAGTAACTTTTCTTTTAAATAAAAATTCAAAGTACATAGCTCACTGCAAACCATCATAAGCAAAATCTCTATTTATCAATTAGTTTTTTCTCTGGATTATTTTTGCCCCGAATGCACTTGCACACAGTTTCAACCCGATTTATGTTGTTACACTATATATCATTATCACTACATAAAGTGGACGTTTGTTGAACAGTGAGTGCCAATCCTTTTAATATCTCTCTTCAGTTATACTAAATTTTGTTTTGGTTCAAACTTTGCAAGTTTTGGTTTATAAAGGGAGAGGGGAGGGGCGGTTACTTTAGTCTTGTTTTATATTTCATGTCCGCTTTATACATTGCGTTCTACTAGAGGGGGTAGGGTAATTCGAGTGCTTTTCCTCAACCAAAGAATTTAGTTGTTGTTGTTACGTTGTTGTTTAACGTTCCACTCAAGAATATTTCACTCATATGGAGACGTCATCGTATGCCGATGAAAGGGGACTAATTTAGCCTATGCTCGGCACTTATGGCCGTAGAGCAAAGAGGGTTCTTTAACGTGCCATCACCTACGGTGACAGGGGACCTCGGTTTTTACTGTCGTAAAATGAACGGAGAGGCCTGTCAGTGTGAGAATATGCAGCCGTGTCTGCACAAGATTTCCCTTTTTATCAATAAGTAAATAAAAATAAATAGTTCAAATAATTTGAGGAATCTCTAGGCACACATAGCTTTCTTCCTAATGTGCACATTTCGCTTGACAGCCAGTACTGACTGCATTCTTATTTCCGTTACTCTAGCATTAGACCTACTATCTTCGATCTTTTTGTACCCACTAATTTTTATAAACACTAACACAATAATTAATTATGCATTTCTATTTAAACCTATCCCTTTCCAAAGGACATGGTTATTGATTTATTACCGCATGGACCATGGTTTTGATACGTAGGTGTATACTTATGATCTCGAGCGTAAAAAAGTATAAGACTCAGAATATCCGACGTCTGCGATGTATTGTCGTTGTAAAAATGATATTTGCAATGAGGATTGCTTATTTCTTCCGTCGGAGGTCGGAAACCGAACATTTCGTTATAATGGGTACTTTAAAGTTACATGCACGTTTATCCCGTAACTTTGTCGGATACTTAATATTGCGTTGTAATGAATGTCGTTGTAAAGCTTGAATGCTGTATCTTAATTAGTAATTGTGTCATCTATCCTTTGCAATAGTACGTTATTATTTGGAAGCCTGCTTATATGCAATGTGCAAATGAAAAATTTATACACGAGATTGGTCCTTGTCAAACGACTTTGGAGCTTCATCTTACTTATGATTAATTGGGAATTGTTAGTGTAGACATGAGAGACATATCATTGTATTAAAGACATCGAAAGATTAATGTTATTACTTAACTCATGTGAGTTTGTCCGAAATATCCTGGATACATAATCCAAGATTTCATTTTTGATTATAAGAATGCTTGGAAATCTTCATTAAAGTTTTATGCAATGGAGCAAAATGAGATAAAGATTTAAGAACACACTTACAATAACAATTACGATGTTGTTTGTATACATATATTGTCATATTTGTATTATATGTATAAATGATACAAATGTCAAAATTAAAAAAGAAACCAAACAATATTGTAACTGTTGTCAATAGCGTGAAAAAGACCAAAGAGCGGAAATTTATTTATGGAAACGTGTGTTATTTATATTTTGCATAAGGATACTTCCATTTAGATGAAAATTGGAGTTTACTAAAATGAAATATTTATGATTTTCGACAACACGTGACCTCTGCAAACACAATATACTATGTTTATTAACCGACTAACATGTAAATTAATGCATAGAGGTTGACTTTCTAGGTGAACAGCATATACGATTTTAAAGCTGCATAAAATATCCTTCGAATGAGAAAGTTAATACATGTATATGGTCTTTTTACAACAGCAAGTGTCCGCTCCTTAACTATCCCATACTTCTTAGTGAAAAGGTAGTCTAGGAGTCTTAAACATTGATCTTCAGTTTGCCAAACTAACAAAAGCGCCACATTTGAAATAGTAATAATAGAATGGTTACAGTTGGGTGAAGTACTCCATTGTACGTGTATTTTGAACATTATATGAATATACAGGTTCAAAGTCTGAGAAATAACAAAGTACTAATGGCATAACCTGGGGTAATAAACTGAATAATTTCACAATTTGTAGTCAAATGAACAGAACATTCATCACAGATCCATTCCATTTTCTTTGCTCTCCGTTTGATATATAATTTAAAGCTATCAATCTCTACAAGATTTTCGTTCTGCTGGTGAAAATTATGTAATTTTAACACATTGTAATGAAATAATAGTGTTGGTTGCATTGGTTGCATGACAGCTTCTGCTTCGGCGTCAGGAGAATAATGAAAATCACTTAATGAGCAGGTCGACTCTGTTGTTGTAGCTTATTCAGAAAGGTTATGAGTCTTAAGTTTTTGCATGGTATGTGCTGTTCCCTAATATGTATTGACTTCGTTTTATTAGAGCAACAAGTCTTTATTCAATGCTGAGGAGTTAAGCATACATAAGTGCAGCGCACCATCCACGTGTATTGTACTTATGTTGCCGAGCGTCTTGCCAAAAAGCTTGATGTCAACGACATCCATAAATCCATAATATAATTGTATTCTAGCTCACCTGGGCCAAAGAGTGCCGCATATTTGCCTATTTAAGGCATAGGCAGCTCAAGGCTGGATCCGGGCCCGGACAAAACAAATACAACGTCATAGGTAACTCCTCTTTGAAAATCGTCTTCAGAACAACTACATGTAACATAGTTTTTAAGGGGGATTAATCTGTATTTTTTTGTATGGCGTTGAGACAAGAGCGATCCATTCATAACAAGTTATTTGATCTTAGAGTTTGATATATCATTTGCACCTAAAGCAAAGGTCATCCCTAATCAATTGCCAAGATTCTTTGAGTATAGGCGTTCCGGCGTTTACCCAGTACTTCTGTAATTTGATATTTCTTTCCGGTGAGTTAGTACTGTCGAAATTTATTCCTTAAATAGTATTTGTTCAAGGTCCTTAAATGAACAAATGCATTTTAAGAGTTAACACATTATGTAACTTTCCAAATTGTTGTATATCTCTAATTTTGAGAAATTTTCTTTCAGCGTGACGCTCATTTACTTAGGTTTAAAATGGAACCAAATCCTCACTTGGTTTCGCCAACGGATACACGGCAAATCAGCAGAGAAGACTCTCCGGATCGGGAAGATGCTGCAAGCTCAGGTTTCACAGACATTCTTATATATTATTATAACATACATTGCTGAATGTGTTTCATATTTAAGGGAGAACATCCCCTAAAGCAACTTTTCTCATTTCATCTAATCACTCCTTTATTATTATTGCAATTTGGCTCATATTTGGTTCAATCATTCTCAAATGAAAGATCAGCATAGCCGATCCTCGACTTGTAACATATTTGACCTATGATAAACGGGTAGATTTTCAGACAGAGACAGTAGAAAACACGATCCCGTGCCACCAGCATGTGGACACGTTTAACTGATCTTTGGCTATAGTGCCGAGCAGAGGCCAAAATTTGCCACATTTCGCGAGTATTGGTTATGATTGAAGGGCTTAATTGAATTACATTCAACCATCTTCCGAACAAATTCAAATCATTACTTTATTTTCAGATTTTATATTATACCATTTGTGTGCATGTTAACGTAGTCTTGAATAATCTGATAATCATTTCGTAACTATTGTGAGAATGCAGTATATATACATATGTTTTATATATTTGATCTTGAAAACCCCTATAAAGTTCTTAACATAAAAACATAGATAAATAAGAAGATTTTATCAGACAAGTGTTCTATCATGTGAACATGTTCTCAACACTTTATAGCGATTACCTGGTCGATAAACCAAAGACAATCTTCAAAACTGTGCATAATGCAATATGAATGGAAAGCATTCGTGTTCCATGTGACATCTTAAAACATTGGTGAGGGATTATTGTTTCTTAGGGAGTGCGTGTCCGGCGCTGAAATAATTTCAAGAGAAGGATAAGTAGAATTGACCTAGCTGAATGACTTAAGTTGAAATGATCATCTTACACTCGCTAAATGACATGCAGTAGTGGTCATCTAGCACCTCGCTAAATTACAAACGTAGTAGTGGTCATCTAGCACCTCGCTAAATGACAAACGTTGTAGTGGTCATCTAGCACCTCGCTAAATGCAAAAAAATGACGATGGTCAACAACCACTGTATGGCAAAAACGACATTTGACACCCAACACTTGATGAATGATATTACTGATAATTACAATTAACCCCTCTTTAAATTACAAAAGTGAATGTGGCGATCTTACACCTCGCTAAGTGACAAAAGTGACTTTGGTCACCCTACCCCACACTGTATGGCAAATACGACAATAGACACCCAACACCTAGATAATTGAAAATGGTCATCGAACATCTCGCTGCATGCTTAAGTGACGTTGGACATCTAACACCACGCTGTATTGTAAAAGCGACAATGCTCAACTACAGCATCAAACATTTCCCTTCAATATATATTCATATCCAATCCTCGCTGACATATTGTGTATTCCTTTTTTGGTTTATACCTTATGCCAGCACAGTGAAAATGCTCAAGTAAGTCCTGTGCTTAGAACACACGTTTTGTAGCTAAGGGTTTATATCGTGATTGAATAAAACAATCGATTGTCGCTTCTGCCGTTGAAAAGGACTATATATATTATATGCAATTTGACAGTTTATTATCCTGTATTATGTTAATTTTGTCTTGGGAACAACTCTGCTGATTCGAATTACTAATATGTCACTGCAGTTTAATGGAGTTTACCTGTTTTCATTACAATGGTTGAATAAAGGTAACGGGTTTTTCTGAGCAAGCCTGCCTTCAATCTGTTGTCACTCCTTTTTTGAGTTTCACTTTCGCTGTCGAAGATTTTCTTTAGTTTTCAACCTTATACACTTGATTGGCTATGTCCCTCCATTTGACTTATTCAATCAAACTTTGACGATTGCATTGGAAATTATTTCAGCTGGAGCTACAGCATTTCCACATGCTGAGTCTACATCAATTGGCGGCCAGGAAGCTTCAGGTCAGTATTTTATCAAAACTATTTTTATATACAACACTCACATTAGAGAATCTTGTAATTAACACGTTGAAACATATATTTTATTTAATCAGAACTGACATGGTCATCAGAGAAAAGAACCCAATGTTAATCAGCAAAACATCAACGGTCATAACTTTGAAACAGCATCCTCAAGGTCGAAAATAACTCCCGAAAGTAGCATATTGATAAATAAATAAATTGATAAAGATAGCTAAGTTACATTTAATGCATTGCCTCAATATAATCAACTTTGTGGTATATGCACGAACTCTAACTAATTAACATAATTCATTGTATGTTCATGGTTATCTCATTAAGGAACAGTTCTGTGATGTGTAAACCATAAACTTATTTCTAGAGAGGGTATATTTCGTGTCGATGAATAACAATTTACTTGTATTTCACAACGTGGGAGATTAAATGATCAATTGTATTATGCCATACCAAGTCCGAAGGGAAGTTTTATGTTGTAAGATTACATCTCCAATTTTGTCCTCTTTAGCATTTAAATGACATAGTAGTATCAAGCAAGAGTTATCATAATCTAAAGTATCTCTGATTTGTTGGACAATTTACTGTTTCATCTACGCTTGTCTGAATTTTTTCTGTTGCTGAATGGCAAACTAAATACTCGATCTCCATCAAACTAGTACGCAAGCATTTCTCTTACAATCCTATTTACGTGTCATTTTCCCAACATTTTCATATTATAAATACAAACACAAATATAACGACCTGTGGTCATGCATGTATTATATATAAATGTGGGCGTGTAACTCGAACGAATTTCAAGTTTTTAACGTCAATTACAATGTTAACTTCATAATAATAATAATAATCATAATCATAATCATAATAATAATTAAAGGCTCCTATATAATACATGTATTATGAAAATCGTAATTGGATTTACTTATAATTTCACCTTTGTTTTTAGCAGAACATATCATTTGTGATTCGTGGAAAGCAATTTTATGCCCAGTATCATCTACTCATAGCTCTTTTAGCTTTCAATGAGACAATGTATTCGTTCTCAGAAAATCCTGTTGATTTTTAATCAATATCATCTTTCTTTATTTCTTTATTTTTTTTTTTTTGCACTAGTGCTTTCTACTTGCATCTGACTTTAAAATGTTCATATGTTTTCATGTACTCTTTTTTTTTTCTTCAGATTTTTGTACAAAATTTCATCCTACAATTTGATTTATTCATCTGATCTTAAGAGAACAATTCACATTTTTCATTGGTGTACGAAAAAAAATGATTTTTACCGTTCTACTGAGTGAAATAAAAAAAACATTTTTATCTTTCGCACTGGGAAATGTCAATGATAAGTTCATTCTTATACACAAAGGTTCACAAAATCGGGTCCGCAGATTCATCAAGCAACAAATAAAAAGAATGGTCTCAGTAGATGTATTAATGTTACTATTCATACCTCAGTAATTGATGTTATTGCATTTAGCTATCGATTGATCTCACACAAAAGAGGGTTAAACTTGCTATTAGAAGTGGTAAACAAACATGAAAAAGTCGAAGACATCCTATGACGTAACAAAGGACTAAATATTCGAGTCAAGTAAATAGCCTGTAAATATTTTCGTCCGACCTGCGGGTCGGACAGACGGTTTTCAGCACCCCTGCCATTAGCAAAACAGTATTATGAAAACTTACTTACCCGGTTGTCTTAAATTGACTGAAATAAAGTACGACATGTATATTTATTATGTGACCGAAATGCATAATTCACTAAATAAAATTCTTTCTATACTGTAAATCGGATATTATCAGCGATAACTATATTTTCGCGTATTTACGCGAGAACACATAAACGCGAAAATAAAGTTCTCGCTAAAATACAAACTTGAGATTAGCATGCATCTTACAATATTAACTTTTAAACTGACATGACCACACGCGAAAATATAGTATCGCGAATAAGTACATGTTTATTTATTCGCCAAAATAAAGTTCAGCGAAAATTTCTAGATTTACAGTATTAATAATTTGAATCACCAAACAACCTGCAATAGATAACCAAATTTTCACGTTACCATAGATATTCTCATAAAATAGGCAAGAAATTTACGTGCATTGGCGAGATCAAATGCATATTATATATTGAAATTATATCAGCTGGAGCTATGGCACTCTCTGATACAGAATCAACATCAAGTGAAGATACATCATTATGGGGTGATGGTAAGTCTTTTTTATCAACTGTTCAGTGTGTAACACAACGTATTTATCTGAGATATGTACGTGTATTGTCATTTTTGTACAAACGCGCTAGCGACTACTTCAAGTCTTCGTAAGCTCACATGTTTCAGTTACGTCCCCTGGTAAATAAAAAACAAATAATAAATAGTCTGAATCAAAGTTAAAATATAAGAAAATAATTGAGACCATTCGCACGTGAAAAGGAAGGGTTGCCATTGTACATGACGTTAAATACAATGTTTTTTTTTGTCTTTACGTAATGAAACACTGAAGTGCAAATATTACCTATGTCATGCTGATGTTGGTTCGATAGCACTGGTAACGTTCATAAATGAGCCAGCGGCTGAGATGACCCTTAGGACAATTTTTGAGGAAAATGTGATTTTTAAGTTTTCAGGAACTTTAAGATATGTGGATTCCAAAAATATAATACTCAATATACTTAAATTGTAATTTATATGCTTAATGGGCACTTCAGAATAGCGGAGTGATGAACTAACGCCATAAAAATGCACATAACGTTATGATAACGTCATAATAAAGTCAAGTTGTTTTACCATCAATATTCTGCATTTGACTATTTTTAAAAGTCTTATCTACTGCAGTTGGAAGAGATATCTAGTATCTAGTTCCTCAATACATTTAAAAAGAAATTTTCATTTTCTTTTTGAAAATTAAGATAAAATAAAAGAACAAACACAAAAGTTCAGCATTTTAACAGAACAAATTTAATGCATTGCTATGTAAACCAATGCGATGAAAATCATATTAAATGCTATAATTGACATGAACATCGTATTATATACATTTTAACTGACTGACATACTCAGAAAAAAAGAGAGAAAGAAAGAAATAAGGAGAAACTTGGGCAGGTGTAGAACACAATTGTTAACATTAAAATTCCAAAGGGGCATTAGCAGCATTATCAAAGGTATTTACTTACATTAACTACTTGTACTTGATTTGCGTACACAAATAAAAGTCATATATCCATACTCCATGCTTAGAGCTAGAGGGGGATCGAAGGGTTCCGACCCCTCTGGAAATGGAAAATATATACCACCATTGATGAATTATGCTTAGATTCTCNNAACTTTCGTTTGTAAGTTAATTCCCATTTAACATATGCAATGTCATGTTACTGTATTGCATACAGGGGCCTCCGTGGTCGAGTGGTTAGCGTGTTCGACTGCGAATCGGAAGGTCCGGGTTCGAGCCTGTCCTTCGGATGAGACAGTTAAAACCGAGGCCCCGTGTCACAGTAGGTGTTGGCACGTTAAAGAACCCTCCCTGCCCTATGGCCAGCAGTGCCGAGCATAGGCAAAATTTGTAGCCCTTCACCGGCACACGGCGACGTCTCCATATGAGTGAAACGTTAAACATCAATACCATACCATACTGTATTGCATACAACGAAAAAAATCAAAATATGCTATGGTTAATTATTTTTTTAAATTATTAAAAGTTTTTACTAAATTTAGTAACATACGTGTACAAGGATTGAACGACACTTATACTCTGTTTCGCTAAAACTGTACAAGGATAGAGCATGTAACGGTGTAAATCTTCTTGAAAAACATGTCAAATACCCCAAACAGCTTTTTTAATAAAAGCTTTGTCGCTAGGCTACGGTGATTGTCTAGTGCAGTTGATGTAATAATATTCGCAGAATTTTGAAATACATCGACTTTAATAATTGTACAACAACAACAAAAAGAGTAAACGGTGTACGCCGTGAACGCGCCAGTCAATCCTTATATGTATGCTGTTCATAAAATTCAATACTTTGCATGAAAAAGTAAAAACATAGGAATGTGTGAAATGTACAATACACTGAGTGAATTTTGTCAGGATAAAGAGCACTCCCTGCTTTACGGCCATAAGTGCCGAGCAAGGGCAAAATTTGTCGCCCTTGACCAGAACACAGTGACGTCTCAGTATAACAAATGAAAATACAGTAACTATAACCTGAGGAAAGTTGATGGTCTCCTTTCAGATATGTTAGTAATCTGGTTCTCTCTACCTCACCAACAAAA
>JACSZP010009077.1:3101-23233 GCA_016161895.1 Pinna nobilis | reverse complement strand
AGTCCAATATTATAAAGGAAGAGACGAAAAGAAAACACAGACTGTACCAGTTTATAAACAAAGACATGTACTGTAATGTTTACATATTTTAATCAGTAAATATTGATAACTTCGATGCATTTTATCAGTCATTATCAGGCGAGTGTAGACTCGAAAGTCTTTATCTTAAATGTGACCCAGATTCAGAGCGAATACGCATAGTTATGTAGTAACACGGATCAATAAAACGACATTTACCTATTTTATCAGTTCAATGATTTAAGAAAACAATTTCAATACAATACTATATTAAAGAGATTGTGTTGGATTTACCGTTTCCGATCTGTTATTCAAAGCCCCGTAATGCACACAACTTTTTTCTAAAAGTAGGCATTGGTGATTATTGATTTGCTCGTCTTGGAGAGCCGTCAAGATCCCACGACCTTTGCTCCGCACTTGAGGTCATTGGGCAGCGAGGGATATCTAAGTGCCGACATCAAGTATGACATGGGACGTCGATTCGTTTGTTTCATCCGAAGAACGGGAAAAATAAGCCACTCTCGTCTAGGCTCGAACACACAACTCCATAGTCTGAAGTCGCATTGTCTATGTTTTTATTTGCCTCCAAATCCCCCCACGAAGAAAATCTTAAGAATTTGAAGAATCTGGGTAATATCTCAAATGAGAGTACTTCCGGTTACATAATTCTACTGCTCTTCTCAAAAGTAACATTCATGTGTACACTCAGTCTTTAGAATCACTCAGACTTTTCAAACGGAACTCTCCTCTTCCTGTTTTGATTTAATTAATCATAAATGATTGTTAAGTCCATTTCCCAAATTTCATCTTGAATACAGCTCGTTCCATTCCGTCGTTCTTTCATCTGCCATTGTGCTGTGTTACACGTCATTTAGACTATATGACGTCAGCAATAAAAAGAGAAAATTGTCAATTTGATTATTATCGCACTGAAATGCCTATGACCATATCATTGCAATATATTTACAATTTTGTACGCGGAGGAAAGGATATGGCTTTTAAAAATATTGGATATACAAAGGTGATAAAACAAAATTTACGAGATATCAAATAAGTTACGTATTTCTGGGCACGGGAGGTAACTTTCGATTTGCGATGTCTTTTCTTTTTCTGCCTCTTGGTAGAGTACAAAATGGCGGTGAGTCTCTTGAAGGTAAAATTTCCAGATAATCGTGCATAGACTTTGATCTCTTTTTCTTCAGCTTAACAGACTGCCGACGAGAACTGGACAGAATCTGGGAATCACTGTCATATTTCGGATCCGTTGAATTATCCGTTTTTGCGTTTTTGACTCCACTCATGTCCATGTAATTTTGGTCACATTTTTGCGTCCTCTGTAAAAACAATACAGTAGATCATTAGAGTACATGAAAAAAACACTGGGACATGTCCAGTATATTTCATTTGGTGCATCTTAAAACCAAAATACAGAAGTACCAAAACACAGGAATAAATATCTAGTTAAATGTGTGGAATTTTCGAAGTCAATTCGAAATAGAAGGGCAAATACAAGTACTTATCAGGTTCTTGTGGGCAAATAGGTTCAGCAAAAACGTCATAATCTTATCTTTTGTGTTAGTCACTCATTCAAAAAGCTTCTTTGTAGAGAAAGACAATGCGAAATCAGACACAGGGATATTTAATTGAACAATTATTTCCATTTTTTTCAGCTGAAAGGGGTTCTAAACTCTGCGTAAATGAAACATAAATAAAAATGTATTAAAATAGGCTGAGTATTTGAAAACTTAATGTTCAATTGATATTCAGAATGCGTTGTCTTAGAGTTTGTTTCCCTATCATTATAGGAAAAAGGGAAAAAACAACAACTCAACAAATAAATGAAAATATACATATATGTATTTCAATAATAAAACATCACCTAAACCCTTTCATTGCAAGCATTAACCAATCTTGTCAATATCAAGCGACTTACTTGTAGTAGTTTCAAGAAACTGTCGGTAGATCCAATTTCGGATTTGATGTTAGGTATCTCGTAGTCGTCATGTGCTGACGTCATATCCGGCGTGCTTTTCCAACAGACTGTATTGTTTTTATCAAAGTGATTCTCCGGTGTAATATAAACACAGTCATCTGGTTTCTTCTCCGTACAATTCGGAAGATCTTCTTTTGATCCATTTTTGTCCTCTCCGTTTTTACACACACCTTTAGTGCTTCCTCTGTTTGTTATAGCATCCTTTTTATCATCATCGACGATGTACATTGGGACCGTATAACAGAAATCTATGTTATCAGTGCCAAAACTTCCTTTACCCAAAAGTTTTAAATCGGGCTGAACATAAGCAGAGTCCAAGCAGACGGCATTTTCGGATTTAGAATTATCAAACATTTGATGATCACTAGCATCATTTTCAAAAATAAGATCACCACCCCGCTTGACAGCCTTCGCCAGTGTACAGTTGACCATCATGGAGCTTTCTACAGCAGTACTTTTCATTATATACGGGTTGTTTAGGCTTTCGGCTTCCTCCAATTTGCAATGTGCAAATACGAAATTTTCCGTTACATGCCTCAGCTGAGCCTCATTCTGATTTACACCACCGTTGAGTTCTTTCACCTCTGACTTGTATTTGAGAGACATTTCCTGTTTTGATACCGACATCTCCTGAGTCTGAGCTGTAGAATTCATTTTGATAGTTTTGGCTTCTTTAGAGACGGATTTCTCTTTGAAGTCTAAAGTTATACCAACGTCTTCTTCGTCAAATGGGAAAGGACCACTTTTAGGAAATAGATCCGCCTGTAGCTTTTCATACCATGATGGCTCTTTTGCAAAATCTTGATCATCAAAAATACGCTGAAATCAACAAGGAAACTGACAATCAGTGAATACCAATTTTTCCATTTAAACAACTAATGCAAAAAATACAAGTCTGCCTATAGTGACTGTCTATTCGACAATCTTTTGCACCTTTCACTGATATATTAAAAATAACATTGTTGCCAGAAAATTTGTCACACCAACCAGACGACTTCTAGCATCCAAAATATCACGTTTGCTTGCCTACATTTTTTTAATAACCAAATTTCCCCTTCAATAGTAGTGACGGAATCGATGAGGTCTAACCCCTGCATCAAAGCCAAAAACGGAAATTTGAATTCCTAAATATCAAAAAAGTTGTGTACAATGGACGAACGCACAGAAACACAAATGAAGAGAAGAGATGAATGCAGCAATGTCCATATATTTTTAATACCTGAAACACAAACATTTTGATATTTTTGAATAACAACAACAAATCAAAGACAACAGCAACCAAAGAAAACGATAATATCAAAAATTATTTTAACATGCATGAAAAGAATATAGCAATCACACATTCAAAATATTTTAAAAACAAATTTTTTCTGCATTCAGGCAAAAAAGTCTGAATTTTTTCAACAAAATTAAGAACATAATTGATTATTTTTTTCTCTGTTTTTTTTCCTGCAATATGAAGTACAGAGATAGTTCAACTACTCGTATGATCAAAATGTGTAATAGAAATCATTCCAATGCAAATTTGGTATCGTTTTAAAGTTTTTTTTTCAAAACAATATATTCAATATCCATACCTGATTTTCAAATTGTGTATTTACGTATGTTGAAAAGGGCAATGTTTCAGTTGAGTCGTTTCCTTTTCTGCAGAGCTTAACTTCCCTTTGCGTAAACGGCTCGGTGTACGTCGGAGTTTTAAGGGGCGTGCTTCCGTCGCTCGATGTACTGTTCAAATATACTTCTCTCTCCAGATTGCTGTGTTTTCCAGTCTTGCCGCTAGATGGCAGTAATCCCTTCGAATCTTTTACGGGTACGGTATAAGAGAATTCATTTTTGCTAAAAACTGGACTAAAGTAGTGGTGCTCGGAGTCTGAATCGGAGGTTGAGTTTAATTTAGTTTTAGATGTCTGAAGTTTGGGTGAATATGTCATGGAAATGTCGGACGTTTTTCTCGTGGCCGCTGCGTCGACATTGCAGTCTTTATTACTTCGACTAGACGAATGTCGTGGCGACCGTCGACGACCAGAGAAGCCATCTTTTCCTTCTGGGTCCGCATATTCTGACAATTCAGCATATATGTTCTCTAGAAAGGAAATCAGAAAATTGATATTAATTGGACCAATATAAAGACCGCAGGACAGCAATATACAGACCACAGGTAAGACATCAAAGTAAAGTGAAAAAAGCCAATGTGAGGATCGACGAAGGATAGATGGAATGTTAGCAATATTTACAGATATAAGATCAAACGATTAAGATAGATCTGATAGATATTTAGATGAGATACTGTATAGCAAGAAACTTTCGTTGTGTATTACTATTCGCTATTTTCGCGGTTGACGTTAAACCGTGAATATTGATACATTCAAATGTTAATGTGATATATGTGTGTTTATTCGATATCGATCGTGAATCGTGAAAGTTAATACCAGTGAAACAGTTTCAATTTGAAAATCCGCGAAAGTTAGTAAACGCGTTTATTTCTTATTATACAGTAGCTGATGGAACAACTCATGGGGGAAATGGTTACTAAATTGATGTAGACAGAACGGGAGAAAATGATTAAAAAAACCAGATTAAATAGATGAAAGATAGCTAGACAGACAAATTTATGAATAGTAAGTTACATGAGCAGACTAAATACAACTGGATGCGCGGTTGAATGCATTGTTAGACTTTAAAATGCATACAGTAGCACCTCGCCTAAAGACCACTTCGTGAATCGCACCATCAAAATTCAGTCTGTCTATCAATGTTCAAGCCTATTTAAACCTCACTTAGGAAACAACCTTATAAATAAGGATTATATTGGCTAGTCACTTGAATGGTTTAAATAGCAAGGTTCCACTGTACAAGCTTCCTTTTGATCGAAAGGTATACTTCCCTTTTAATAGTTCTGGGCCCGAAATTACCAGAAAAACTCAAGTTCAAACTCAGTGCTCAGCTAATCTGCTTTTCCTCAATTTTGACCTAAATACAAGTAAATTAATAGTTAAATGCATTTCAGCATGTGTATTTACACCATGCTATTCAAATTTCAAAAACAGTTTGTGTTTCTCCTAAGTGTTTGATAAATCAGGTCGAAAAAACAATTTGAGCATATACTCAAGTCTTCAGTATTATACTGAACGTCCATTTTTTCAGTAATTCTGGCTTCACATACTATTTCTTCTATTTTGGCAATATGATGATGGTACACGTGCTAAAAAGCATTTAACCCACAATTTACCTGCATTTAGCTCAAAATTTAGGAAAACAGTAGAACTGAGTACTGAGTTTGAGCTTGAGTTTTTCTGGTGATTTCGGGGCCAGTAAGAAACAACATAATCAGATTTGGTTAACCACAGAAATTAAAACATTTAAAGTAACAGCATGACATACCCTCTCCGGATGGATGCCTTTCAGATATTCTGTCCAGAGAACAGCTGTGCTCAAACACAGGGTTATTGTTCAAACCCAGGTCGATAGCATTATTGAGGCCTCGTAAAAGTCTGAAACAAATAAAAAGAATTTTAGCAATCAGCTATCCGGGTTTTCGGTTAGGGATTCGGTTAATGTATATTTTTTAAAGATATGCAATTGACAATAATGCAGACAAACGGTAGATGATGTTAACTTGAAGAATTGATTTTTTTTAAAGAAAACTTTACAAATTTACAAGGGTAAAATTGATCGGTCCTGGTGATTGATTAACCTTTTTTGTCTAAGCTACAAAACTTGCGATGGATGGCATTTATTAATACCTGTCCACCCAAGGTTAATCCGCTCATCTAAGTATACATGCAAAATCGACAACATTTTGAATTCCGTAATAACACGATCTTTTAACATTGAATTTTTTTCGTTTCTTTTCCTCTACATATATTCTAATCCTTCAAGAGGTTCTCATCCGACGGCCGCTCTAAATTGATGCTGTTATGTTTTATTTGATAAATCAAAATCAACATTTATTGACGACTTTGTCCGATACACTGAAGGATCTAAATCTTGCCAAGCCAGCCCTTGGTACGAGATCTATATTGTTAATATTTCATGCGACAAATAAAAGACAACCAGGATTTTATACTCTCTATCACCTCCAGATAACGAGGCGAAAACTCATCCATAGAGCTACTGCCCGAGCGGTTGTATTGAAAACAAAAGATAATTACAAGTTGCAGCGAAAAACCACAAATTGTGATAAATAATTTATAACCTACCCATGCCTCCTCCTGTAGATAGCTTTTCTTATCTTGACAACAATGAAGACAACAAACAACAAAAGTATGATAAGTAAGACAACTAGAGCTACAGCAAAATATGTTGTGACTAGGTAGGAGTTGTCGTTCTTTTCACTTTCCTTCGAGTCTTCACCAAAATCTGAGTCATCTGAATTGAAGATTTAAAAAAAAACTTTTAAAAAAAAGAAATAAAAAGAAACCAGAAAAAACACACACACACAAAATCAAAATAATAGAAAAAAATAAATTAGATAAATAGATGCAAAAATAAATATATAAATAGATAACCTTGAAAAATAAATGAAATAATTCAGTTGTGTATAATAAATCTATGGAATTTATATTAATTAAATCAGATAACCAGACAGCAAAATCAATATGACGCTGAACGCATTGGATTTGTGGATCCTAATTATTAGAAAAAGGGAATCTTCTATTTTGTTAAAACAAGTTATTTATAAGAATTTCAAATCAACATTGAAAAAGGGTGCAGAAAAAGACTAAACAAAACAGATATCCAAACCAAACAACAATGACAACACTAACACGTAAAAGTTGGCATTTATTATTCGGTTACAGCTTACCGCTGGTACTGATTCTATCAGCTTGGAATGTCAGGTCACCTTCCACTGGAAATATTCCGAGAAATCCCGTGGACATTTGGTCTTTTAGCACCATTTCTACAGCTGATGCCGATATCACAGATGGGGAACCGACATAGTAGGAATATTTTAACTGGAATGTCACAGAAGTTTCTCCATTGTATGTCGAACTGAAAAAAGAACAAACAAAAATTGATCAGTAAAGTTTAATTCTATGGTTGTGTGCATCTGTTGAAGGGTTTAAAAGAAAAATTAAAAGATATTCGAACATATTTATTCATTCTTTGATGGATTTCCTATCATGAATGCGTAACCATGCTCAGCTTTGCTCATCTCATACAGAACAGGACAACATTTGTTTTAAAACATACTGGAAAATCGGTTTTATTCGTGAGAATTTTGTTTTCGCGTAATTACGCGAGAGCACTTACTCGCGAAAATAAAATTCCTGATTAATATACTGACTTGAAATTAACATGCTCCGTACAACATAAACTATTAAACCTACCATGCACATACGCAAATATATAGTGTCGCGAATAAATGCATTAATACCGATTCGCTAAAATAAAGTTCTGCGAAATTTTCTGGATTTACAGTAGTCAAGCCTAGATATATTGAAACCGAGAGGGAACAAACTTGTCTTTCAAATAAACATGTTTTATCAAAATAACTGGGTTATATTAGTAATAAAGTAATTCTAACAGGAAATTAAAATAATTTAAAATTAAGTTGAATTCCAATACATAAGGGTTCAATATAACGAAGTTCCACTGTTTTCGGGAAGTTTATTTACTGATAATACGAATAATGATACTCATAAGTAAAGACACAATAAAGACGCAAATTAAGTCTTCTTTATTTACCTGATCAAGATGTTTTGGACCGTCATCGCATCTTCTGTCGTGACATCCCTATACAGCTTTCTTATCTTCAAAATTGTATGAGATTTCATATAACATAAGATTGAATAAGAATTATACATGTACAGTTGAGTTATCATATAAGTATACTGTAGAATACTTTTAATTCGCGTTAATTCGCGATTCTAATCAAACGCGAATTCAAATTCATAGCGTAATTTGATACACTTTCAATTCGCGAATAAGTTGCATGTAAGAGGGATATACAACGTACCTTTGTTTAAATCTCCATTAAACCTCCCTCATTCTTTTATCCACCCATATCTTTGTTTTAGTTTTTTTCCGATTTCTGCAAATTTCTTTTATTTCCTTATTCAGAAATTGAAGTAATGATAATACGAAATGACTGAAGGACATAACACTTTATTAGCTTGCATTCGTAATGTGATCCGTACTTTAGTAGAGGTATTAGTAGAGGTCGCGAATTTCAATAGTTTTTAGTTTATGAACACGAATTCAGATATTTGCGAACAGACTAAGGAAGATGAGCCCGCCAAATGTGGTATACGCGACATTTAAGTAATCTACAATACCATGGACCTTACTTTCCGCGGTAAGCAACCTTGTTAACTTATAATGTTATTTTAAGAATGAGCAATGTCTTGTTAAATTGGATGATATGTTGCATTGTTGTTTAATGTCCCACTCAAGAATATTCCAATTATATATAGACATCACCAATGCCGATTAACTGCGACCAATTTTGCCTCTGCTTTGGACTAAAGGCCATTGAGCGTTCTCTGACGGGTCGATAGCTGGTCTTTCTTACACGAAAGAAAGTGGAAATTGACACACAATGGAACCTCGTTATTAAGACCCCCACAGTGATAAGATAAAATTGATCTGAATCAAGAGGTATTCATCCAAGTGAGGTCGATATCCTTGAATAGTAATAGGCAAACTGAATTGTATGGTTTTTATCGTGAGGTGGTCTTAAAACGAGGTTCTACTGTAATTTATTATCTCTAATAATTCTTACCTGTCTTACAAACTTTCTTCTGAACGACCTCATGTTGTTATACAGTGATATGTACTGTACCCTCAGTACTAAAGAGGCATTGTAAAACGCAACACCTGCAAGAAATATATCAACGTTATCACCAAACAGGGGCCCAGAATCTTACAACTGATATCACTCGTAATCGTAAGTAAGCAATTTTTAAATTTATCATATTTTATACAATTTACAAATGAAAAGTGAGTAATTGTGATGAAACTGGATTTTCATGAATTATAATAATCAGATTCTGACTATATCTTTTGCATAAAAGTTACAATATCTCAAACAATCAATATCATAATTTCATGCATTTACGACTTACAAGTGGCATTTATCGTTAGATCCTATGTGATAAAAGTCGGAGATCCATAGCTGAATAAAATGAACAGAGGATTTATGCGGTTTCGTCATTAACAATGTTCATGTTTAACTATGTGTGATAATTAATACTTAAAACCACTGATTCATCCTTCTAATTTGCATAATGGGAAGGAAATAAGATTCAAAGTCTCTATCTACATTACTGATATAAGTGACCTTGAGATCGCGAAATTGACAAAATACATTCAGAAAAAAAAATCCATTGCTTTTGCACAAAAAAAATCTTGAAGCTTACTATTCGAGATAGCAGCGAGCCATTTCAGAAAAGATGATCACATTTGATAGGAAGTTGTAGGGTTCGATCATCATCTTACCTCGTTTCCTTTCAAATTCGCATTTGTCGCCCTTGAATTCATTTGGACAGATGCATGACGGGATTTCTACTTCATTAAGTCTACAGACTCCTCCATTTTGACACGATAAACTGTCACATGATTCTAAAATGAACATATTTGACATTCTTCATATATCATCCGGCATTTCAGTGATATTTCTTGTTTTGCGTTTTTGATAAGTAGCTAACTTTAAATATAGATCGTCTTATTTCAGTAGGAATTGTCACGTAAAAGCGTTCACATAGATCGACAAGATTAAAAGAGTACCAATGACCATCCGAAAAGCCAAGTCCTAATGTATATGGCGATTTAAAAACAATAATGTCTCAACATAGAAAACAATTGTAAATCCCCAATGTGATGAAAATCATGGGACCAAGCATCCGAAAGAAGTCAGCGTCCCCTGTTGGCATGCCACACCCGTTGCAAATATTCAATGGGAACCCAACGAGTTCAGTGAATGTTGACGTCGGTTAGAAATGTCACGTGTACTTGATCTGAAAGTCTGAGTCTATGATAGATTCTTGAGTGAGGCATTTAGCTGTAACGAACAAATGATAATATTACAGGTGTTTGCATTTCATTTACAAGTAACGTAGGTTGGGATACAAAATTTAGCTTTATCCTTAAGACTATTTAATGAGTCAAAACACATGAATACCACACCTTGACCAAGAATTTCGGTGGTGACCGTTGCCATTTCTCTCTGTGTCGTTCCCTCCAGTCTGTTCTTTCTGATGTTTGGTCGAAACACTGAAACACTGTTGTTATTTGGTTTCTTCATAGGATTTACCTCACAGTTCAATCCAGTAAACGGATCTGCACAGAGACATTTATAGGATCCATCAGCGCCACGGACACATATCCCAGAATTCTGACATGTTTTTTCCAGGCAAGGATCTATTTCACAATTTGGCCCTGTAAGAGAGTCTTTGATTGGACATTTACATTTGTATTGAAGGATGCTATTGGATGACTCCATGCAGGTGCCGTTATTCAAACAAGGGTTGGCTTTACATGTTGGACGGTAGGCTAGTGTACAGTTTCTACCTCTCCAGGGCGATTGACATTTACAAGAATATTTCAATCCCTCTTTCGTCTCATGAACTAGACATTCTCCGCCATTTCTGCAGGGATTTATCTGACACAGATTGACCCTATCATCGCAGAATTTACCGCTAAACCCTGCTCTACAATCACAAACCTGGGAGCCATTGATGACATCACAAATACCCAAATTTTTACAAGGGTTAGGTGAACATGCAGGTGGTTTTGTGATGCAATGAGAATCCTTGCTATCTTTAATGCATATGCACTTGTAGCCCTCGGAGGTTTGTTCACATGTCATATTTCGCATGCATGGATTGGAAGCACATGGGTTGGGTGAGTTATCATTATCGTCATCTGGAATAAAGAAAATATGTGAACATATGTGTAATGATGAAATAATTGATGCTGAGGAAGGGTTAACTTCACAAGCGTTATATTATTATCAAAAGACAATACGGAGAAATTTAGTGGAAGCTAGCGTATACACTTTCTCACTCCGATGACCGCTTAAAATTTAAGACCATATTTTTTTTGGTGTACTTTGTCATTGCAAAATTCAAATCAAATATCACCATAAAACCCAATTACAAGGGGAGGTCCAATATAATGCAGAGATTCATAAATCGTTATCGAAAAAATAAAACGAAGCGAATTTGTTGCATTTTATATGTTAATTTATCATTTCTCTGTTTTTTTTGGCTTAAAACGAAGACCTCTGTCGTTTCACTGTCTGGTTGTTCAACAGATTATGATACCAATAAAAGGAACAGGCAAATTGTCGCTGACTTTCGTTGGCAAGCATGCTTGCACGTAATACAGATACCAAAGACACACTTATAGTTACCATGGACATACTTACCACACTTGTATCCTCCTAATTTATCTGTACACTCTTGATTTACCGGACAGGTATGTGTATGCACATGCGCGCATTCGTTGAAATCTGTTTAATACAATATGCCTTCGTTAGAACTTTGATATAAATTACATTTGATATATTTGTTGTAAAATGCAATGTAGTTCTTAAATTTCAAATAATTATTTTTCTTAGTGTCTGGATAGGATAATGTCATTTAAATATTGTGGCGGCATCAAACTATAAGACATATTGACCTCTACAGAGAACATAATCTCATGCATAGATCAATCACGTCTTTAATTGAGAATTCTGTTTCATATTTAGTAAGACTAGAGAACTGCCCCTTTCTCCCAAATTTACTTCTCTGATTCAGGAATAAGTTTCGTTAGCTTACACCTAAATTCAAGAGGCCAAATAATTCAAATCTTCAGCAATCTAGACATTTAATTTTTTAACACATAACTGGCGACTTTACAATATTCAATTGAAATACCTGCATTAAAAACCAATCGGATAACATCTAACATCCTATATATCAGATTCACTCTCCCAACACCCTGTAACCAATCAAAGTTCCCCGTATTTCTTCGTGTCTAACCTTTTATACATTCTATAACCTTCGATTAAGTCTGAAATGATCTTTTTCAGCCTACACCGAAAAATCGCAAAAAGCTACATTTTGTAGGACTTTTCGTTACCTAAACAATGGGATATGTTTCGTATGATGACATCACCAGAAATTCCACCAATCACATCGACCCATGCCACAACTGTTCCGGAAGTCATATTGCATGTGTCCTGCTTTGCAAGTAATCGAATTTCCTCCGGTTTCAGGAACTTGTCGAATACATTAAACTGTGTAATCTCGCCAACAAATGAATCTCTGCTGGAGAATGGTTGTCCTTCGTGTTGTTCTTGTCCTGGGTGTAGATGACAATACAGAAATATATGTATTTGCTTAATCTTATATTGTCTAAACGGTCAGTTCCGATATAGAAATAAACTATCCCAGCGACCATAAAACTTAAACTTTAAACATTTATTTAACTTACTTCAACTTTCCTCTTATTCTAGAACCTGATTGAACCTGGCAGAGCAGGTTTACCGAAAATACTCAAAAATAAAGTTGATGGCCCTGAACCCTTGACATTTGGAAGTGTTCGCTGTCCATAATTGTCAAAACGTATAGCCGATTTTTATGGTGTTAGTTAACTACAACTTCAAGAGGTGATTTGAAATTTACTTTCGTCAACTATGTTAGAAATCAGGCCAGTTAACTTGTATAGGAGTTAACCATCTCCATGGGTGCATATTTAATACTTTCCCTCTGACAATATGGGAATAATCTAAAGAACAACCCCTAGACCGAGATATTATTAATTGTGTAGTGAAAAATGTATGGAAATACACTCACCTATAACAAGTGTGCCATGATCAGCCATAACGAGATTCCTTCCCAAGTTGTCTCCCTTTTCCTTTAATGTTCCGTTCAAATAAATTTCCCAGACACCTTCGCTGTTTTCCCATGCCAGACAAATATGCTGCCAGTTACCATCGTTAACGGAAATGTCTGTCATCACGATGCCATCATTAAAAAATAACTGAAAATGTGCAACTTAAACGTTTATAGCAAATGAAATGTATGTAGAGCTAATACTTGATTGGACAAACTTAAACATGAAAAAATTGAAAAACTGACTTAAAAGACACAAGTAAATATCGATTAGAGACTACTTCACCGGAAAGACCGTTACACTGATAAAGATAATCACCTTGAGTCAAAACTATCTACTTTCATAGTGAAACAGCAGTGAAATAGTCTGGATATGTAATCTATGTCTAATTAATTATCTCTTTTGATATTAATCTAAGATTATAATTTTTCAAGACTGATGCTTCAAAGGAGGCAGCAAATTCTTAAAGGTGATCCCCCATCGCAGTAGTTCCTATAGCATTCTGTCAATTCTTTTGTTTTTGTACATTTGTTCTTGAAAATATTACCTGAAACTGGCCATAATCCGACAAACTCAATTTATATATTTCACTTTTATGGACGGAATCTGCACTCGATGCGGAATATGAGAAAGGGGTCCCGAAATTTGCTGTATCAGCAGTTCTCAGCCACATACACGCGGTGATGGCTGTAATGGTAGGTGTTAACAATGGGATCGTTGCATAATCCGTGACACTCGGACTCTGGAATATGAGATCGAAATCCGGGGAGATTTCTGAAATTAATGAAAATAAAAAAGAAACATATTGAAAAATTATATACGGCGCAATTTATAACTTAGCAGTACTGTAATGCAATCAGATAACGTTGAAGTATTTTGATTTATATGCATTTAGATAAAATGATATTTGAATGTTAGATCCAGTTCATCTTAGAGCTTTCGTATTACTGATTCAAAAGTAGTAAGCTAGACACTGCATCTCTTAGACCACCTTGAATTGAATGTAATCAAAATGAAACATGTTTATCACTGCAATGCATTCTTTACCACGTAATCCTCATCAATATATAAACTCACTTATCAAACTAACATTTGACAGTCTCTTGAGTGTTCAGAATAGTCAGGTCCAACTTGTTAAGGAAATATGCCTCAAAGGAACATAATTTTCTCAACAAAAGTTGAGTGAAATTTTCTAAATTGGGATATTAAAAACAGTAAAATAACAAATTATCAAATGTAGTAATAAAACATAAGAAGATGTTTCACCGGACAATTATGTATGACCCATACGATCCGATTGCTTAAACAATCGAATTTTCCCTTTCAACTTAGAGAAAAGGAATGTTCTTTCCTGATGTGTTAGACCAGTCAATTATGTTTTTAGTGTTGAAATAATTCAGATAATATGCTGACATGAGGGGAAAAGAGGGAAAAGGAAAACAATAAATCTATATGGAGATGCAGTAATGGTCAAGATTTACCTATATCACAGGATTTGCCACCGTATCCCAGACTGCACTTGCAGATGATGCCCTGAGCGGTTTCGATACACATGCCATGATTGTTACACATCCGGTCAGAACAAATTTCTGAATCAATAGTCTCACATAGCTCTCCTGCTCAAAATATAAAAAAGAATACAACAATATAAACACTAATTTTCGTAGAAATGCACTGAATTACAATTATTGGTTGGTTGCATTCTTGTTTAACGTCCCACACAAGAAACATTAACTTATAGGGATACGTCACAGTGTGCCGATGAAGGGCGACAAATTTTGCCTACGCTCGGCGCCTATGGCCACAGAGCAGAGAAGGTTCTTAAACGTGCCGATACCTAATGTGATACGGTACATCATAACTATTTCGTATTTACGGTCTCATAAAGGCGTAGCCAACCGCAGCGAGGCTCGGGTTCGAACCCACGACCTCACGATCAGTAGGCGAACATGCTAACCAATAGGCCACACATGTAAAACTGTCTCTTCACAGTTTTCACAATTTTCACAACAAACAAGGGAGACAAAAAAAGTATTTTTTTACCATCTATATAACTCACCTTTGAAGATGTTGTTACAGGTACATTGTACCTCACCCAGTATTATTTCACAAGTGCCGTTGTTTTTACAAGGCTGAAACACGCACAGATCAGGGATATCACAATTTTGTCCTGTAGGGTAAGAGGGATAATAAATCAAATACAATTTAAGTTATTTCAAAACATAAGTATTTCGCTCAATACTTCGCTCAAAACTAATGATTTTCTGGTTCTGGAGAAAAATTGAATATACTTATAATTTCAAAAGAAAATTGCGTTTAAGACGATAGGATTATACCAGGAGTAATGTTCCCAGTTTGTTCATTACAAATTGATCAAAACATTGAATATGATGTTATTTAGGATCCCGTTTTAAGTACATGTATTCGAATAATTTTGAATGCTAATTGCAATGATGAAGAACTCTGTGAGAAGACGTTTTACCGAGGTAAATCAAGAATATATTCCATGGAGCTCACAGAGATCAGTTCGTAATAAATAGATTTCCTAAGGATTCATTAAGATACTTAATGCATATTGATTCTCTTTATATTGCATTTATTTGTAGAATGATTTGCATTCGTGTACCTGTATACCCATTATGGCACTTGCACACATGTCCTAGTCCGTGATTTTCACAGTTGCCATGACGACACGGATAAGAGGCACAGCTGTTGTACCTGTCGCAGTTCTGACCACTATAACCGTCCATACAATAACACTGGTATCCGTCCTCGACCTCCACACAGGATCCGCCATTGAGACAGGGACCACGCTCACATGCCGTGATCAACACGTCACAATTTTTACCTGCAGAGTGTAAAGTAGCTTGCTATAAGATGGTTTTTATCAAGCAAAAATGTAGAAATTTTTTCCCCCAAATCAATGGCCGTAGATAAATTTTGCAGATGTATCTAGGGTCTTAAAGATCTGAATAAATACTCACAATTTAACATACATTTTTTAACATTTGTGCATAATTTGACCAAAGTTCGTAAGCCAACAAACAACTGCAACACCAATACTAAATACCAAATTCATAAAATTTCAAAATTATGAGCCGCTCGTTGCTCTACGTTAGTTGAAATTGTTGCCCCTTAACAAGGAGTTCAAAGTTCGATTCTCCACAAAGAAGCAGCCGTTTTTTGTTTTTGTTTTGTTCATTGGGTGAGACGGTTAAGAATTCAAACCATATGTCACAGGTAATATTGGAATGTTTAAGAACCTCACTGCATAGGAAAAAGTTATTAGCAAAGGTGAAAATCTCTGAAACTTTCATCAGATGGATGTCGTCATGATATGAATGAAATATTGTTGAAAGTTGAGAGAAACACTATTTCATGACACACACAGAGGAATACACATTATTAGAAGCTTACATGAGTTGGCTCTTTCCTGTAATGTTCTGCCCTTGCATTTGTGGCACATACTTCATGTATTTGTAATTAGAATATGTGTTATACATGATTACTACTTACCTGTAAACCCAGACTCGCATTTGCATTTGTATCCTGTGAATGCGCTTGTACATGTTCCATTGTTATTGCAAGGGGATGTTATACATGGGTCTATTAATGTTTCACAGTGACTTCCAGTGACATCTGGCGGGCAATTGCACACATAGCTGTTGTTAAGCAGCCGACAAACACCGTTGTTCAAACAGGGGTAGTAGTTTCCTCCATGACAGCGATCAATCACTGAAATTATAAATTATAGTAATACGAAATTATTCAGGTTTTTTAATAACTTTTCTATATTCTATTGACGAATCTGAATATGTCATCGATACTGTATACTGTATAACAAGAAACTTTCGTACGTTGTGTATTAATATTCGCTATTTTCGCGGTTGACGTTCAACCGCGAATAATAATACACTCAAATATATTAATGTGCTATATGTGTGTTTATGTGATATCGATCTTGAACCGTGAAATTTTATACTAGTGAAATAGTTTCAATTTGAAAATCCGCGAAAGTTAGTACATGCATTTATTTCTTGTTTTACAGTACACGTATTGCGTCGATTATTTGAAACAGTCAGAACGTTATTTCATGTCTAACATTCTGTTCAGTAGCCGTTCTAGTTTAAAATAATGTCACTTATTAGACAATTAAAATCAATCAAAATACTTTTATTTCAGAACGGCTCGTTAACGTCTTCCTTGACACGTGATCCCACTTCTATATATTCTTCTATGTTTTGCGTCTTTCCGCCATCGTATCTGCATGTATGTAAACCTTTTCAAGTCCTGAATAAGGATACAGATATATCATGCCATGCATACTGTAGTTTTCCTCTTGAAAAAAAATACAAAGACAGACCTGTGCACTGACTTGATGACGTAGCTCCTTCCTCCAAAGTCAAAGAATCATTAGGACATGGAATACATGTAACAGCTCCCTCTAGTGGTTGATATGTTCCTAACGGGCATGCTGTACAAGGTTCAAGTCCATTGTAGAAGCTATAAGTCCCAGAGGCACATTTTTCTGAAATATCAAGACCGGTCAGATTTTGTAGTTGTATGATTAACAGGTTATGTATTCAGCTGATGGGTGAATTATGGTTTAACCACCGGCTTATAATGAGGCAAAAACCCATGTCCTTTGAAATGAAGAAAACACATGCGCGGATCTAGGATTTTTTTAAAGAAGGAAGTCTTTCTTGTAGGAAGAAAAATCAACCTTCTTCAAATTAGCATCTTAGCATCATTCATCAATGATCATATACATATAAAGTATATACTTAGTATATAGTACTTTAGTATGTCATGTGTTAATTGCTATGGTTATAATTTGTAAATACATGCTGTCACTTGGCAACGGGAGCCTATACCAGGCAACGGTCACTATACCTAAGCGAATTATTTTCCGCTTGGCTATAAATAGCATGAATATATATTTTTTAAATTTGTATATAACATTCTCTACAAGTATCATCAATGCATAATATCTTGGAAATTATATTTACCATGATATAATTTCTATATTTACATGTATTACTATTAATTTCAATTAATGAGATCAGTACCTATTAGAATGTGATTATGATAATATCTCTGTAAGTTATATAAAATGTATGATGGCAATGACAATGTAAACAAATTACTTTTAAGAAAAAAAAGCCGTTAACGTGCGCATATTGTTTCAACAGAACATGTTTCTACGTTGTCTATGTTTTTCTACTGAAAATTTAGAGCCTAAATCTAACATTAGGTTTGAATAAAAATTCTCAGAATTTGATCAAGTACAAACTTACTTTTGCAGTTGAAGACACTTGTCGTTCCGTAAGATAAAGTGCCTGTGTTACTTGGACAACGTAAACAGGAGGTCTGACCTGGATGATCCTGGTAGTAGTTAATGTCACATGGTGTACACGGCTCCAATGTGGTGGCAGAGTAATGACCAGCAGGGCAAGGCTCTGAAATGAAATAATTCTCGTGAAGTTATGACATCCTTTTTTTTGTTGTTTTTTTATAATACGATGAACACTGTATTATTCACTTAGGTATTTGGTAGGATTAAACATTTTTCCTTGAGGGCCGCTACGGCTTAGTGGTCTGGTCGGGAGATCGTGGGTTCAAATCTGCACCACGCTGTAGTTTGCGTCCCACGCCATTCGGATGAGAGGGTAAAAACCGAGGTTCTGTGTCACAGTAGGTGTCGGCATACCACAGAACCCTCACTGTTAAATGGTCATAAGTGCCGAGCATAGGCCAAATTCGTCGAATTTCTCCAGCATTGTTTACGTTTCCATACAAGTGAAGGATTCTTGATAGGGGTGTTAAACAACTATACAATCAACAACGAATATTTTTTTCTTACTTCTGCACTTGGCTTTGTCTTTCGTTCCAGATTCTGACGTTGTTGTGCCCGGTGGGCATGGAACACAAGATGTCTGTCCCTCCTTGCTTTGGTAAAATCCCATATGGCACTCCTCGCAGCTACTATTTATAAAATAAGTTCCCGGCGGACAACCCACTGTGATATTAAAAAAATGATGAGATGATTATTTCTTGAATGCAAATGCTCGTGGAAGACTTAGTACGAGAGAGAGAGAGAGAGAGAGAGAGAGAGAGAGAGAGAATGAGAGAGATAATAAGAGAGAGATGCCATTATAAATAACTGAATTGAAAAAGTACCAAGGTATCCCTTAAGTCTCAAGAGTTATGACAAATTGGGAATAATTACGATTTCCAAAAAAAATAATTGCAAATTCTTTACAGAATAAGACAACACACTCTCTATATTTCCACATTAAAATTTGCACATATTTTACTCCATGCCTATTTTATTTTCAATAAGCTACCTATCATTCAATTGGATACCAGTTTCCCATGTATCATCTGCCACTACTTTAACATGTCACTGAAAATGGGGGAAAGAAAATACAAGGGCTAATTCCATTACATGATTGTTTTGTATACGCAACTCACCGCATGACACAGAAAACTGTTCAATCTTTCTGACGTATCCCACAGTACACTCCTCATACTCCAGTCTCAATTTATTCGCATAAAACTCATTCTGTACCATCTCAACAATCTCTCCGTTTTCTGTTTCTATAGTTATGTTGTCTGTGTTCATTTCATTTCCCAGCAATAATTTCATTCTTCTGTACTTTAGAAATGTCATAGTTGTGTCAGAAGTATTATAGACTTTGATATCAAATAGAAATTTTATTGCCCCTCTTTTCTCGTGAGGTGCACTGCTGTTTCCCATTGCTGTACCAATATTTTCATCAGATGTAGTATTGTCGTTCTCTGAAAGACTGTTTATGGATTCTGAGGCGGCATTTGACCTTTCTTCCTCCTGTGACTCCCTTTTATATCTGAATTTTGGGGCATCAATTTCTACTTCCGTTTCTCTGATGCTTCTCCTTGACCTCTCACCACATGTGACTTTGACCTCTGTAACTTGACATGTTTGGTCTCCACAAATATCCCATGCATACTTCTGTACTTTTGCTCTGAATTTTTCGGCTATTATGAATTTGATGGTCTCACAGTTTCCTCCATAGTAATAGTAGTCGAACTCTGCACCCTCCATTAGGGCCATCCCAGGGTAATGCTCCACTGCCAATGTATCAAAAAAACTTTTAATATTAGGTAAATACCAGTTAAAAAAGTGTATTAAGTAATTATCAATTTAATACTGATACGTTTTTAGCATTTATTTTTACATAAAATCTTAATGAATAGACTTAACGCCATTACTTGTGTACATAATTGTAAAGGTAACGGACAATGATCGATCTCA
>JACSZP010009072.1:0-10630 GCA_016161895.1 Pinna nobilis | reverse complement strand
GGGGAGGGGGGGTGTCGGGATCAGATATTAGACCAAGGGGGCATATCTCTTATCTGTGATTTACAGATTTACCATATTCAAAATCAACCAGACCATGATGGCACGCCGTGTCACATATCAAATACGGGCATAGGATGGGTGATAGTAATAAACAAGAAAAAGGTTCGACGGGATTAGGTATCCGGCATACCTAAAATGTCCGTTTTTGAAAATTGTTGGGGTCACCCGTTATAACATGGCCAGCAGGGTTATACACGAATCAAGAATTTGAACGTGTGCCGTCTGGAGGTTTTCACTTGTTATCGTCAAAAAACCATTTTCAATTTTTCGCTGCTTACTAGACCTTGATAAAGACAACTTTTAGAATACGATTTTAATTTTATTTTCAATTACAAGTAAGCTTTTCTCGACAATGTATATAATTGAAAACGTTTATGCAAACGGACTGTTTACATACTTTTTAAACGAGTACACTGAATTCCGTATCATGCTGCATTATAATTTCATTCACCTGGCATATACCAAAGTCTCAGTGATGACCTAAGTTTCCCAATGTACTGGCTATCGTAAATGGTCATTCACTTCTAAATAGATGCTTGTCATGATTTAGCCTTGAATATATATTTCGTTCAATTAAGTTCGTCAACTTACCCATGAACTCTTGTTGTGAGGATTACATGCAAACCATCTCAAATGCATCATACAATCACCAAGAACAAGTTTTGTTTCCGCCAATTCAACGTAATTTTGGGACACATTACACTCATTGTTAACTATTGATTTTGTTCGAATTAACGATGTCACAATATTTACTTTTTATAAGTCACTAAACGATGGAAACCGGATGGGTCATGGAGACCTCCATTCAATAGTGTGTTTAAAATTTTGATTGTATCACAATGTTAAATAATCAGTGGCATAAAATGCAGTCTCCTTTCAAGTGCTCGAGAAGGGTAAGCAATCACTGCTCTCGCGCGTTTCTCCACAAAACTCCTTAGGTCTAAAAGCATATCGAATGCAAATTAACCAATTCAAATCAAACTATCAATTTACTCTGAATGTTTTAATATAGTTACGGGCAAAGAACACAACTACAATATTCCAAAATAACGATTTGAATACGCCATAGACAAGTTAAATGTACATATTTAAAAAAAATGGTAAATTACTAAAACATAATAATGTTTAACAATTAAATTCTAAATGAAATAATAATGTTTTACACGACTTTTTTTAATAGATGGAATAGCCTGTACTTACTTCAATGATATATAACACATGGGCGTCATTTCATACATTATTTAAAAGACTATCATTTTATGTAAACTGTACCTCCAGAAAATGCGTGTGTATGCGCCCTTGTGTGCGTGTGAGGATACTGAGGTGTGAGTGGGGTTGGTCGTTAAATGGACAACCGTATATCGGTACTTTGTGATAATCGTCCTTTCCGATTGCATGCCAACACTCCCTTACTACGCCTGGTGTCTACGTAGTAGCGTCAGCATTAGGCACATGAACTATACAAATGATCTTTACAGGTATGATCTTTCTATTACCTGGAGACAATGGATCACGAGATTGACATACCTGTCTGTCTACAATTTTACTGATAACAAGAGGCTAGATGCCTGAACAGCATATTGATAAGGTGCGAGAAATATGTACAGTTATAGCAGCTATAACAGTATATGTTTCAAATTGTGAATGACATTTTGAAGTCACCAATAAGGTTTACAAAAGAGTTGTTATTTATGGTTATTTATTGTTATTGGTTTTAGAATGTAATTCATCAACAAGGTTATAATTATCACCAGTGGAGCACAGGGTCTAGGAAAAGAATTCTGTAAAGGGTTGTTGGAGAGAAGAGCGAAGGAAATGATATATTTACATATTAATATGCGCCGCAAACTAAGGTTGCTAGATCCGCAGAGAGAGAGAGAGAGAGAGAGAGAGAGAGAGAGATTATCCGAAAACATAACGTGAACTTTAAGTACTGAAATTGTATCTTTACTGTAGTGTTTTATGAAATGAAGTGTCACAGTTTAGTTCTTTGGATAAATTTGAGGGTTAAACGCCTCTCACATTCCTGTTTACCTATCCACATGATAAAACGCGCGCCGTAACTACAAAGAGCACTTGACAATCGGCTTTTAGGACAAGAGATGTGAAGTATGTGTAAATCTTTTTTGAGTGGTCCGTATTTTTAACAACAATGACACAAGCATAGTTGACAAAGGTATTTACTTTACATCCTAGACTGTATCACCCTTCATATACGCCCAGGAAAAAGTGGCAGGCGGAGAAATGATTTAAATGAGATGGAATCAGGTACCCATCATTGAAATTCGGCGCTCGACCGGCTGAATTATTTCCCACCATTTCTCTCGGCTCTTTTCTAAAGATTTGTTGAACATTTTGATTGTGACAATGGTTATCTTCTTTCCTTTGAATTCATTCTTCGTTTGCTTAGTGGTAGGTCTTTATCTGATCTATTTACAGAAGCTTGTGCATATGATTTTCCGCCCTTTGCATGTCCTTCTCTCATGGATGCAATCATAGATTCTTATAATATATAATCGGCATCCTTTGGCTAAGGCATCAGGGTGAAATGCATTTGTATTTAATGAAGCAAGCATCGATTTCCTTTATTTCGTTCGTCAAATAATAATAATGTTAAAAACGCATATGAAATTTAAGTAAAAATTCAATGAAAAAAATGTTGGCTTGCTATAGGTCTGTTTTTGTGACAACAACAGAAAAAAGGCGGTCGAAACTCTTGGGGAACTGCAAGGAAAATTTGGTGTTGAAAGAATTGAATTTGTTCGATGCGATGTGGCGAATTCAGAAAGTTATTAAGGTAACTGAAGAGATCAAATTGTGATGAGAGACTTGAAAATTGCATGTTGTGTTTAGATAATCAAAGTTCCATTTACAATTTCTAATAATTTGGCGAGGTTTTAAAATGTCAATGAAAGTTGTTGAATATATCATACTTATCTAACAATAGCAACGTATTATTTGAATGAATGTCGGTTAAAATATTTATTTTTCATTATGATGATAGGAGATGGCTCATATGATATGATTTTATCCATTTTGTTACAATCAGGTGTTTACAGAAAGACTCAAGAAAAGTTTGGAACCTTAGATATCTTAATTAACAACGCTGGTATTAAATGCGAGGGACCTGCCTGGAAACATTGTTTCGATAAATTTTGTAAGTTTTTTTTTCATGCATAACCAATTACATTTTCTTACAAAACATGAAAGACCTTAAAGAATACATAAAGCACATGTCAAAAGGAAAACCAGAGTTGAGGTGATGCATTTATTATTTAGTCATCTAAAATCAGGATGTTAGGATTGAATCTGATATTTCGTATTTATAAGTTATTTGAGGTAAAGGATAAAAAATGTTTTAAAGTTTTCATGTAGATATAGTCGGGTAAAGGGACTTCTTTATCGGATTTGTATAACTTTAATGCTGCAAGTAGCGGTTTATTGTTTGTTACTTTTTATGAAAATATACATCTTTAAAAATAAATGACGAACTGGTACACGAATATTCACTTCATTTATTTCACCTTACAAGGTAGCTGGACTTGAGGAATGTAAGCTGGTGGATAAATACATGAGCAAACGATCCGGAGGAAAAAGGGGCGCTGTATTGAACATAGCCTCGATTGCAGGTTGGAAAATACACGCATATATTTTTGAATTAGACAGTAGACTATCGACGGATGCGATCTTTGATCAGTTAACAATTACTTCTCTGCAAGGGTGTCTAATATAATTTATCCTCTAACTTTTTCAGAGGACCGTGTTTATTTTATTTTTACAAGATTAGTACATTATGTCTATGCTGGTTGTAAGTTTGGTATTATTCACACAATTCAGTTAGGCCACTGCCTTTAACTTCACAAATTATGAGAGTATTGTTTAGATAAAATACTTCCCTCTGAAATAAAACCACCAAAGAACAACTTTTTGATAAAAAAAATATGTGTAAAATTTCAGGGTTAGATAAACCTGAGAGTGCTATTCCAGTCTATGGCGCAACGAAATCGGGAGTTATCGGTTTAACCATATGCCTTGCAGTAAGATTATTTCTCAAATACTTTAAATAATCTAAATGGTATATTTTAATTATGATATTTTTCAAACAATATATCAACAACCTCAGAGTCGCAATAAATTAATTTCACACTGGTTTTAACACGTATAACTATGTTTCTGTGATCTACATATAAGGATTGCCGAATGATGTCACTGATAGACAGATGGTGCTTACTCCTCCTAGCCACCTGATCCAACATCTTATCTGTAAGAGGTCTGAATTTGTCCAAAATTCACCAAAGTAGCTAATGTTAAGATTCTTCTGCTTAATATGTACCTTGGTAATTTTTAGCATCGAGTATCACATAGGAATGTCCTATGTTTATCGCATGATTTCTTTTTTCATGTTTGGTCGTTTGTGGTCTTTCTTCTAGTCCTCTAAATTTGCACTAGAGGGAATTTTGGAACAAATTTGTCCACTGTTATTGAGTCAAATAGATATTCTTTTCAAACATGGCCCAGATGTTAGATATAACATCAGAGGTAAGATTTTTAAAAGGTGACGATTTGGCTAGGCAAACAACCAATGCAGTTGGAGATCGCACAATTATCGTGATATCATGCTTACAAAGAAAGACTGAATTTTTCTGACGTTGATACCTAAAGGTTTTCATGCCTCACTATTTAACAATTATATATCAAAATTGAAAATCGTGTCAACTAGAAGCGATGGAAATTTATTAAGCATGTACAGTTATAAGTGACCCATATAGTGTTGCGTATAATTAGCCTGGATATCTATATATTAGAACCATAATTAAAACTTTTATGCTCACACTGCATGACTTCAGAGTCTCTATCTGCACTCAATGACAGAGGATGAGGCAATATAATATGAATCCCAGAGTCACAGTAGTTGTCCCAGAAACAAGCGGAGGAGTTAAACAGCGGAATCAAATATGTCAGCGTTTGTCCCGGTCCCATTAGCACGGATTTACTATACAAGCTCACAACAGCTTATGGGATGATGTCTTATGGGGTACACGTATAGATCCGATGAAGTTTACATCAAATCAGATCGAAAAGTAGGTGGAAAAGTATAATTGACTTTGCATTTAAATTGTAGGAATCAAAATAAAAAAAATTGTAGGTACTTTGGAACGTCGCAGAATCCTGGTGAATAATTTGGTATGTTTGCAGGTATCGGCATACCGTCCTTTGTCATCGATGATTGTAGCTAAATTTGACTTAATGTCGTTTCATGTTTGCTTTGATGAACAATAGATCTATTTATTTTTATATGTCAACTTCCCATATTTATGTAGTAATATTCAATCCTCGCCTGCATATGGAGTCGATGTCTCTCAACTTATTCGATACGATAGAGCTTATTCATTGAATGGCCAGTTTTTAAATCGAGGTAGGCTACCGATGCTGATGTTACAGGCATTCCACGGTCGGTACAATGATCTGGTTTGCCGACACGGCCTGTCAATAGGTCGAATGCTGTCTGGCATGTTTTATAACTATTGTTAGACTGCTCTTTACACAATGATTTTGATTACAGATTACTCCGTTTACCTAACGGAAACATGGCTTACGGCCGGTGTGACGGGTCAATAGGGAATGTTTACTCCTCAGAGGCACCTGATCCCACCTCTGATATATCTAGGGGTCCGTGTTTGCCTAACTCCTTATTTTGCAATTTTTGTAGGAATTTTGAGATCGATCACGTCACGTCACGTCACGAACATAGCCAAATTGTTTACATTATATCCTTACAAACTGAGAAGATCTTAGTTTCATGTGATTATAAGATCATTAACTACACACACACAAATAATGCAATATATTGTCATGCAAGTATTATATCCGAGTTAATTGTGCTTAGGAAAACCCTGCCACTACCATCACCTTATTTTTGAGAAGATAATTTGGCATGCTATTTATGAAAAAAAGGATAGATTCAGGAATTTGTTTTATATAAAGTTGATTGTAAATAATAGACACTATGTTGGCATGTCGTACCTGATATAGCAAAACTATCGGCTGCGAGTTAACGGACCGCAGTTTGATATCGTTCATTGAGCAGTGAGGGATCGTCTATGCCGATACTTAAAAGGACAAGGGGGGAGGGGCTCAAGTTTTACTAGCTTACCCAAGACAAAGGGAATTTTGCTCGCTTCTACCAAGCAGTTTCGAATTTACGACCTCGCGACTGGCTTGAATATAGTCAAACAGTCCACCGCAGAGGCTCTTCAAATATCTACGTAACTAACTACATATTCAATAAAAAACAAATGACGAACCTCGAAATAGGCCTTCATCGAGGATATTATGAATAACCAAAAAGAAAAAGAAAAAAAAAAAAGGTCTGAAAGGTGCATAAAATCTTATTGGCTTAGAGTATAGTATCAAAACGTCTGATTATAAGAATTTAAACAAACCTGTTTTGAGAGACTGTCGGACAGAGTGTTTTATACGAGTGATGAAAATTGAATATATTGATTATTAATTTACGCTAGTATAGGCAAAGGATCCTTTGATTCATTAGTTGATCACTAAATTAGGTGATACCGCATTTGAATATTCGTTTATGAATTAAATAATCTCGTGCAATTATTAAACGAATTAAAAAGACATAGTTATTCCTAAAAAGTTATCTATCTATATATTTTCTCTTTTTTAGGACAGAAAACGTTGTCAGGGTCTGTATGGAGTTTTTATTAACAGATAACAATAACGGAGGAATATTTCAAGTTGTTGCAACAGAAAAATGTGAATACATTTACGGAGAGCCTAATGTCAGCAAGATTTAAGTTGGTACTTAAATCAACGAGATGTTTTTTTATGTAAAAGATATCTTTAATATGCACTCTTTCACTACAATGCTATAAATCAGGAAATGAATTACATGCATTGCAAAAGACTTAAAATAATGAAAAAAAAAAAATAATTATACAAACATATATACCAGCGCATTTTGTTTACTCCTAATAACAAAATCTCAAACAACTAGAGGCATGTTTTGCATATTAGGATACCTTTGTATTTGAGAAATTGTTTTGAGTAAGATAACTTGAAATGATCAATTAATTTCAAATTTGAAAAGTACTAAAACACCCATAGAGTAAATAATACCGCCATTTATGTAAAATGATGAACGATGGAAATAAAGAGAAGACGACATGAATTAAAACCCCGCTTGCGCAACCTTACATCGACCGTCTTCAGATCCGGATACCGACCTACCACAATTTTATGCGAGGATACAAATTCGCTCAGCCGTGCTATGTTGTGTGGTCGACGCCGAATATAGATTGAAGCTTTTTGATTGAAGTTTTGCGAGTGAAGGATTCCTCGCTAAGCAGAGAACAAAGAGGCGGCAACACACGACCTAGAACAACGAGCTCCTCAATGGGAACTAGAACCGAGTTCTTTTTTGCTCAAGGTTTCTTTGCTCAACAACGATATGCTGGGTTGTCCACGCCGAACATTTGTCTCAACACGCAGCTTTGCAAATGAGGGCTACTTCGCTCAGCGGATAACTCAAGGTTGGTCACACAACAGATCTCGGAACTTATGCCGAGTTCCTTTAGCGGATTTCGAAATTGGTGTCACACTAAAAAAGAACTCTAAACTAACTTCAGACTCCCGGCAAACCCTCTATCATCGGTAGTGACAATCTAGTTATGCTACCTTTTCTTGAGATAGTGAGCTGTTAGTGAATCATATAGTTGCCACTGACCTACCAGTTGTCGTTATCAAATTTCCATTTTGTTTCGGGGTTGGGGTCTTAATAAATGACCATAAAAAGACTTATTCCAGATCGAATTTCTCCGCGATCAGATACATCTAGACAACATTAAAAAGTGTGACTTGTGCATGTAATGACAAATGTAATAAAAGCAAACATAGTACAAATGTCACAAAATCCATAAACTGTACCAAGCAAATACAATGACTCAAACAAAGCAAGTACATCTCAATAATGCACGTAGTTACACAACGGAAACTATAAATCTTAATCATCATCCGATTTTAACCACACAAGTAAAATACAGCGACCGTGCATACGATGCCAAGATAAGAGTGACTACTCTATGGTTCTTAAAGAAGGATATTTCTAATCATACAAAGAGTTATATCCCTTTACACATTCCTCATGATATTAATCATGACAATTTAAGTATATAAAAATACTAATACCAAAAGAGTCTCATTATTATTTTCTACATTGAGCAATGATTTTTGATATGCAGATGTATTTATTTACATGAAATATCGTTTATATTTTAAAGTCCTTTGTTTTGATGAAGACATACATGTACACTATTAAAAAACAAGGCAACAAAATTATTCGTATTACATTTTATCTATGCTTTACCGTCCCGGTGGCATTTCATAGTACGTACGCATAATCACCGTAGACAAGTTACTATATTTCAAAATATTTTTACTCTATGAATTGAATCATTTAGTTACATTCTAACATCTAATGCACCGCTGTGCTCAATACCTTCCCGTTTAACAAGGGTTTCTCTATATATTATTTACCAAATTTCAAGCAATAAATAGAACCATTGAATGACTGCACACCGAACGGGTATTAGCATCTTCACCAATAAAAAACCAAGTCATAATTTACGTTCATGGATTGTTGAACATGAATCAGTTAGATGGATGACTTCACGTTATCAGGACTGTTTTGCTTTATAAATAGTGTTTGAAAGATGTATATCTATCATTTAAAGACTTAAATAATTAGGTACTTCCTGACGTATTTATTAACCGTAACTTTAAGTGTGTTGATTATAGAATACGATATGTCTTTATTGAATCTGCACAATGAACATCACGATTTGGCGTAAACATTATGTAAAAGAGTGGCAGGTATTCGGATCAATTCTTCCTGAACTTCTCCACTACATTATTCAGGACTCAAACAACGGGACCTCTGTTGATGATATTCCTTATTTTACATTAAGTTTTCCTGTAGATAATGTCTTATTTTTTAAAAACGAAAATGGGGATTCCCTTTAGTAGATACCATAAGGTATATAATCATACATTTGCTAATTTGCTGTTGACATACCTTCAGTTGAGTCCTGTGTTTACCTCTAAAATTGTCGCGTGACAGTTTTTTTATCAATGTGAATGCCTGGACTTTGACAGTTTACAAAAGAAGAATAAATAAATCAGATGATATAAAATATTGTAATGTTAACGTATGTACTTTAGTTCACTGAAGATATTAATCTACATTATTTAAAGTGTAGATACTTCTGATAAGTTGAGCTGGAGCTGGAGTTTCCGGTGTCGATTAGATATTGCATGATGTCAAGGAGATATAATAGAATGTAAGCAGTCAACAATGTAATTCGCACTCACCCTGATGTTTTAAATGCATTACATATCTAAAAGTAAAAGGCAAATATTGAAATCCTAAGTGCACAGAAAACAAATGACATGACAGACAATCTAAAACTATCACCTATACTATACTGTGCTATACTATACCGATACTACAAGCCTTGTTCCAATCATCAAAACGATATTTCGAAATGAAACGAACATTTGCCACTTGAGTGTATTCTTTTTCATTTTTTCAAGAATTTACTAACAGTACAGATAACTTTGTAAATAAGATTAAATTAAAATTCACGTATCCCTCACTACTAAAATGTGTTTGTCCGAAGCATGCAGATTAACAAACATATATTCACACATGTGAAAACCACATATGCAAACGTACACTTACGCGTAGGTACACACTCCTATACATGTCCATACCCACCTTGATAAGAAGTAAATAAACATATCCATTAGGCAGATGCAAAAAAACATATATGTACCTCAGTAGTAACATCGGTTCCAGGCTTAGGCTCAGGCCCATAGGCTCAGACCCTCGCTCAATAAATGTGAGAGATTGGATGGTTTACACTGCAATGCGTACCACATGCAGTAATAATGTAGTTATATACTCCTCACTATTACCCCGCAAAAAAAAAAAAATAAATACCAAAAAGAAAATAATAATAATAATAAAACAAGCAAAAACAAACCAAAACAAATAGCAAAATTGCCATGTGTGTACAATAATGTCGAGGGTTAAAATATTTATTATTGGATGGATTTTCTTAGATATGTTAAGACAAATCTTTATATTTTTGATTTTCTTTTCAAAATTCGAGAGTTTTGGATCCCTTTATTTCAATTCCAAAGAGTATTCCTACCACAAGAAGTTACGATAAGAATATATTAGCATTGAATGTAAGCATAATGTGAATCGCTCTGTGAAGCATAATATGAATCGCTCTGTGAAGCATGATGTGAATCGTTCTGTGAAGCGTGATGTGAATCGCTGTGTGAAGCATGATGTGAATCGTTCTGTGAAGCATAATGTGAATAGACTTGTGGAGCATGATGTGAATCCCTCTGTGAAGCATAATGTGAATCGCCCTGTGAAGCATAATGTGAATTGCTCTGTGAAGCATAATGTGACTAGACTTGTGGAGCATGATATGAATCCCTCTGTGAAGCATAATGTGAATCGCCCTGTGAAGCATAATGT
>JACSZP010009068.1:0-12713 GCA_016161895.1 Pinna nobilis | reverse complement strand
CGATACATTTGTATTTTTTTCAGAGAGGCCCATGTACGGCTATTGGACAGAATTCAGCTTTGATGGATGGGACGAAAATGTAATAAGCACAGATTTAGAATTGTCGAACTGTGAATGTCCCCTTGGTATCTTCAAATGTCCTGTTTCTGATTAACATCATATAAAGTTGTAAAAAAGTGAATCTTAATATCATGAAATTAATTGCTTTTACTTAGTTTCCTTCTGCATTAAAAATACAGAATGAGTTTGGATAAAGTATTAAGTTGTTAGATACAAGAGTTGAACAAATCATGATTTTTGGCTACAGAATTGGATTGTTCGAACTTTTCTTATAACACAATTGATATTTTATCAATCCCCTCATTATGATTGCGTATCTTTGTTTTTTTATGTCATAATTATGTAAAACGTTTCAATCAACCAAATTTACTTCTTTTAATTCTATTCTGACAAAAGATCTAATTCTATATTTCGCTAAAACAAACACACAATAGGATGTCATTAGGGTACCTTAAACATCATATACAAATTTATTATTTGCCCAGAGGTGGATTAATGTCTTGGAAATGAAAGCATTAAAACTGGCCATTTACACACAACGCTCATCTAGTCGGACGCAAGTCGGACATTTCTACCACCGCTTTTAAATAGGACACTCCACTTCTTAGCAAGAACGACATTGAAGCTTTATTTTGTGTCACTATCACGGCTGTATAATATTTTTCCTTCTAATACTGACTTGTCTGATACCAGTTTTTCTCTGAATATGACATGTTACTCAAATACGAGAAATTCGCGATAGAAATTTCAAAATCATCATGTTTGTCGCACAGCTTTGTTAAGTTTTATTTATTTGCCTTAAAGCTTCTTTCAGATAATGATTCCCACTATTTATAAAACAATTGTCTTATGGAACTTATGTTTCAGTCAAGAAAACAGCTTTTAGAGTATGCAGAGGGATATTGGCCTTTGAAAGATCTTGGGGCGGATGAAGACGACGTGGAGTTTACAAATATTTTACTCCTCGGACCAATCCATGCAGGCAAAACCAGCTTTTTCAATACAATCAGTTCCGCATTTCAAGGGCGAATTTCCATGATAGGTCGAATAGGCGAAGAAGACAAAACTCTTACTCTTAAGGTTATTTTCAATTTTGATGTTCCGTTTATGTGAGTAAAAAATGATTTCATACCAACATATAGAACTGTAATCCTTTTTAACATTTACTATGATTAGTCTGAGTTGTGTAAAATTAACTTTCCTTCTTGTTCTACCCTTTTAGACAACTTCTAACTTAATTTTTGTCTGTTTGTGTACCTAAGCCTGACTAGGAGCAATTTGAAGTCCAGAATCGATTTTAAAAAAGTTATCTTTTTATTTCTTTTTCAGCCTGAATTGAATACAATGGTAGATTAAGTTTTTATTGGGAAATCAAAATGATGCATTCAGAAAAAAATGAAAATGATTATAGGGTCTAATGATAACTATGTGCGATTTTTATAGTCGTTTTATTATCATTGTTATTATTATTATAATTATTATTATTATTATTATTATTATTATTTTATTATCTGTGCTAACTTAAAATAATATATTTTCTGATATTTAAGAACGACATGCAACATTTTTTTTTACATTTATAACAGTTTAGAAAATATCCAATCTTCAACACAAATGACAAAAGGGAAGTTCGATTCCGCCTTTGTGATTGTCGAGGGATGGAAAATGTGAACAGTATCCAGTTAAAAGATATTGAGGCCATTGTAGACGGACACATGAAGGATGGATATACAGTAAGTATACTTATATCATGAAAAGATAAACGATTTCAATGAAACGAACTTCCTGTTTTCGAGTAGCAATATCCCTTCCTCTCGTGTCTATAGCGTCTTCATTTCACACTCTAGATAGTCCAAGAGCACAGGGGCATCAGGGTAGCTGCGAAATTAACAAATTGTCTTACCTGTCACAGTACCCTTATACCCTACTGTATACGGAACTGGATGCCTGGCAAGCTGGAAGTGGTGGGTGTGTCCTGGAAATCAATTGTAAAATGTAACCTCAGCATTGACCTAGATCAACTTTTTAGGTAACCGCTCAAAACATACAGCGATAATAAGGGCATGGTCCAATGAACACCGCATGACACATGACAGTCATTTTCAGCGGTGGGGTACCCCTGACAGTGATCCCTAACTGAGAAGTCATTGTTGACGTAGATTAGCTCGGAAGGTGACTCATACAAACGTTTCGCAAAATGTCCGACAGAACCTCAGGAATAACGAGAAATTGTCTTGATTTAGTACAACTAAATCAAATGTCTCCCCTTGAAAGAGTATTGTGATGTTTTTTACAATGTTTAGTTCTAAAGAAAATATTTTATAAATTGATATTTGTTCCGATTGACACATATATTTAATAATCAAAGGGTCAATCCCATTAATGTTTGACATGATACATCGTCATTTCCATATATAGCAAGTTTCATCATTGATATTCATTACATTGATAGTTATGCTGTAGACAGTAATTTTAACACAAAGGATAAGAACTCTGCAATTAAACGGCCGATCTGAAATTTTTGTTTATGACTCATTGTCTTGATGTCATAACCATGTATACCAAATACTATTATTCTATCTCAAATACATAGATTGTTATGATCTTGATATTGATTTTTAGACACAGGGCGATAACCCTACAATTAAAGGGTCAATCCCTGTAATATTTGTTCATGACATATTTCTTGATGTCATTACCATATATAGCAAGTTTCGTCATTTTTTCTTAATTGCCTGAATAGTTATACTGTAGGCAGCTTTTTTTTAACAAAGGGCAATAACTCTGCAATCAAAGGGCTAATTCCTGGATTTATTTTAAACATAGTATCGATGCCATTATCATATATAACAAGTTGCATCATTTTATTTTAATTGCATAGATAGGTATGATATAGGCAGTAATATTAAAACAAGGGCAATAACTCTGCAATTCATGGGCTTATCCCTAACATTTTGTTCATGACGAATTGTCTTGATGTCATTGTTATGCATGCCAAATATTATCGTATTATCTTAATTACAAAGAGAGTTATGCTCCGGAAACGAAATTTTAAATGAGGGGTAATAACTTTTCAATTCAGGAACCGATCCCTAAACTTTTTTTTCATGACGCATCGTCTTGGTGTCATTCTTATTCATGCCAAATATTATCATCCTATCTTAAATACAAAGAGAGTTATGCTCCAGACACGGAATTTTAAACAAATGGCAATAACTCTACAATTTAAGGGCCGATCCCTAACATTTTTGTTCATGACACATCGTCTCAGTGCCATTGTCAAGCATGCCAAATATTATCATCCTATCTTAAGTACAAAGAGAGTTATTCTCCGGACACGAAATTTTAAACAAAGGGCAATAACTCTGCAATTTAAGGACCGATCCTTTAAATTGTGGGTTATGACACATCGTCTTGATGTCATTGTAAAGCATGCCAAATATTATCATCCTATCTTCAGTACAGTTATGCTGCGGATACGAAATTATTGGAAGAAGATGAAGAAGAAACATGTAAAAAAAAAAAAAACAACATGTCTCTCTTCGGAGAATTCCACTTCAGCATTCCACTGGTGGAATACCCTGAAAGTGACTCTCAAAGTGACCAATTTCATTATTGACTTAGATTAGCTAAGAAGGTAACCCTTTCAAACCTTTTGTGAAATGTACAGCAGGACTTCTATAATAATGATTGACCACTGCCAATAATGTTCAGTTTTGGATTACCCATGCCAGTAGCCCTCAAAGTGACGAGTTGTATTATTGACATTGATCTGCTCGGAAGGTAACCCTTTCAAACCTTTTGCAAAATCCCCAACAGGACCTGAAGAATAATGATTGACCACTGCAAGTAATTTTCAGTGGTGGAATACCCCTGTCAGTAACCCCCGAGGAGAACAAATTCATTACTGACCAAGAGTAGCGGGGAAGGTAACCCTTTCAAACCTTTTGTAAAATGTTCAGCTGGACCTCAAGAATGAAGATTGACCACGGTCAATAATTTTCAGACGTGGAATACCCCAGCCAGTAGCCCCTGAAGGGAACAAATTCATTATTGACCTAGAGTAGCGCGGAAGGTAACCGTTTCATACCTATTGCAAAGTGCCAAGCAGGACCTGAAAAGTAAAGATTGACCACTGCCAATTATTTTCAGTGGTGGAATAATCTTGACAGTAATCCTTAAAGTGACCAATTCTATTTTTGACTTACACAAGCTCGAAAGGTAGAAATATAAACATTTTGCACTTTTAACAAGTCTTTGATAGAATGTGTGACTTAAGTGGTTACTTCCAGGGTATTCAACCACTGAAAATTATTGGCAGTAGTCCTGAATGTGCCCCTAGCGCCCTATTAAGCATTTCACAAAAAGTTTCGAAGGGTTGCCGCTTGGCCTAATTAAGGTCACATTTATACTTCTGGTAGGAGTATTGTACATTTGATTACGGGGGGAGGTCAGTCTTTCTTCTAAAGTGCGTTTGGACATTTTTCAAAAGGTTTGAACGGTTAACTTCCCAGCTAAGCTAGTTCAGAATGAAATTGATCACTTTGATTTCAACTGGCTTGGATATTCCACCCATTACAATTACTTGCGGTGGTCAATCTTTTGAGGTCCTGCTGGACATTTTGCAATATGTTTATTAAAGTTTCCTTCCGAGCTAATCTAGGTCAAATAATAAAATTGTTCAGTTTGTGGGCTACTTTCAGGAGTATTTTACCACTTAAAATTACGGTCAGCCGAAGTAAGGTCACATGTATCGCATGTGTACGTGTTCTTATACACGACTTTCGCCGGCGACCTCCAAACCTTGCACCATTATCGTTTAGTTCGATCAACTGTTTGCGCCTATGACTCTGACAGCGGCTATATCTTATCAGAGCATGACAGAAAATGTAACCATTACAGAAAAGTTTGATGTGTTTTACCCGTTCGATGACACTATAGTAAATTTAAGTGCATTTGCCACAGACCAGGTAACAATGAAAAGGAAATCAATATTTGTGGTATACCTGTGCTCATTTTTCACAACAGGTAGAATCGCTCGAGCATGACTTAATGTGTAGGACCTTGTTAGTGTGTTCGACTGCGAATCGAAAGATCCGGGTTCGAGCCGAGTAGCGCCGCCCGTTTGTTGGCCGTCCCTGTCTTCCGGATGAGACAGTAAAAACCGATGTCTCGTGTCATAGTAGGTGTTGGCACGTGAAAGAACCATCCCTTCTCTTGTGCCAGCATAGGCACAATTTGTAGCCCTTCACCGGCACACGATGACGTCTCCATATGAGTGAAATATTTTTGAGTGGGATGTTAAACAACAATACCATACCATACAGTACTTAATGTGTAAATAAATACACTTGTCACAGAACAGTCTTTAAGTAAATCCTTTCAACTGATTCAATAGAAAGTGTTCGATTTAAATAGTCTACACAAAAGGTAGAATCGCTGGAGCGTGACTTAATGTGTAAACATACTTAAATACGACTTGTGAGTAAAAAATTGAATTTGAGTTAAAAAAAATTCTGCCGTATGAATAACAAAACGACAAGGCTAAAGAGCATGATAGAAGAGGTTATTGATTTGCATGAAAAATTGTTTGCATTGATGACTATCAAGGATTTGAAAATCTATTTTTCGGAATTCCATGACGAAAAACAAGAATTATAAAAGAAATTTTTTAAATGTGAACCAGAAATGCATCAAAAATACTTAACGAAATTGATGACGTAAAGCGGCAAATCCAAAGGTTTTTAAAAGTTTGTGTTTAAAAGTGTAAAGAAGAACGACGTAAACTTAGAATAGCTTAAAGGGAAATTAAAACTTAACTTAAAGAATCGAGTGAAAATTATCAGGTTAAGTAAAACATCTTTGACATGTTTATTTCGAGTAAGAATTTCATTTTGAAGTATTTATCAGTGTTCGAATATCCTCCAGTGGCTTTTTTAATTTTCATCTTCTTTAGGTTATGTAATTGCCTTGACAGGAGCGCGTTTCAAGTCTCTTTTCTAGTTACGATATTTGTCCAGTTCGGAAAATATCGCCTTAAACTCGTCTTCGGATTTATTTCCGTGTTTTAAGGCTTTACTGATTAAATCCTTGATAGAATTCAATTTAGTTTGTGCGACGTGTTCAATGGAATCGTTATTATCGCTTTTATTTTGGATGAGACGTCTGGTTACTGTGGGGGGGAATTTCTACGCTGCCGACGGTTATGGCTAGAATTTCGATAGGAAATGTTTTTGGTACTGCAAGTCCAATTCCAGCGGTGCTGCTCCCGCCAGCTATTCGAGTAGTATCTTTTCTGTCGGTTGCGTTTAAAACTCGTTTGTATTTCTTGTAGAGAGATTTTCGGTCGATGTCTCTCCTGAGTTCGACATCTATTTATCGTATATGCTGTAATCTATACGCCTGCCCTTCGTCCGCAGGCAATTCCGGATATAGAGGGGGTGCACTCGGTTTACTTATTTTTATAATAGTATCTAAAAATGTTACCGATGCTGAGATAAGTAATTATTCCCACCATCCCAGCTAAGACGATGTTGTTGAGTCTATTATTGGCACATCATTCGATATCATCTTCGAGTTCAAAATCGTAAGTCATTTTTATAATTACAATAAAAGATCTTCTTCGTCCAATCGATCAGCGTATTTTGATACGATCAGTGAACAGACGAATCTGTCTTTAGAGGGTTAATTAGCCACGGACGAACTGACATCCCCGGCCCCAACGTCAAGAGGAGGGACGATTTCGTTTAGATTTTGATCGTATCTAGTTTTTTTCCAATCCGATTAACGTCATAGTAACGTCTAATTCACCCATCCACCCAATCTTCGTCAAGTGCCCCGGTATCAATACTCTATACCCGGGAAAGCTTATTCTACTTTTCTTACATTCAACCGTAAAAGTGTTATGAGTTTCGAGATCTTCCTTAATATCTTCTGTGATGATAGCGTCGTCTTTCCAACCAAATAAATAGCTTCTACTCGAATTCATTTTTATTTACGGGATTTTTTTTACGTAATCCCCTGAACGATGTGAATGGGATGACATTTTTATCGACCGGTTTGCCGTTTTCGTCTTTTGCTTCTAGAAGTATTTCTTGATGTACGATTGCAGCTGACCCAAATACACCTCCGGGCATGACAGACTCACCAGGTCGGTCGATGGAGCTCCATCGTAAACGTGTCCTTGCACTTCTTTACAGTGAAAATTAATTAGACTCAAGGGGTAATAACTAGGAGGGCTTGGTGCAACCAAAGTCTTGTGTATTTCCGATAACCGTCGCTACTTAATTCGACGTTTTCAGTTTTTTCGTCGAACCCTAAAAAAGTGGGCGAATATAGTATCTAGATATAACGTAATTTTGGGTTTGATGATGATAAGGGGTGGAAACTGGGTAAATTTCCGCGGGAAAAAAAACACGTTCGGAACTGTTCGGGAGTGTAGGAAGGGTCAATTCTGAAGTCCTCTGGCATGACCTTAGGTGACTTGTAAAAATCGGAGAGCCCTCGGATTTGACCCTGAGTTATACTGGAAGTCTTCGGGAGTGACCGTCGGTGAATCTGGTTTGGTTTTTTAAAGTCCATATGCGTAAAAAAGCCCATGGGCCTTAAAGAAAGCCTGCGGAGCTAAAAAAAACCCACCGGTATTAAAAAAAATGGCCGTGGCCTAGTTTTTAGGTTAAAATTTTGCGTGATTGTAGGTGACGCGGAATGCTTTCGGATTTGACCGTGTTAATTTCGGAAGTACTCCCTCGGCCTTTTATCTTAGCAACAAGTACTCCTTGGCTTTTCACCTTAGTAACGTGTACTTCTGATATTCCTCGGTCTTTGACTTTAGTAATATGTAATTCCGGTTCACCTCGGACTTTTACGTTTTTTGACGTGCATTTTCGATATTCCACGGATTTTGACCTTCCTTACATATATTTTCGAGAATTCTTCGGATTTTATCCTTTGTAACACGTATTTCTTAGGATTTGACCTTTGTAACGTGTTCTTTAGAGATTTTCCTCGGATTTTGACCTTGATTACGTGTATCTTCGATATTCCTCGGATTTTGACCTTCCTTACGTGTATATTCGAGATTTTCTTCAGACTTTTACCTTTAGTTACGTGTAATTTTTATATTCTTCGGACTTTTACAATTAGTTACGTTTATTCTCGATATTCTTCGGACTTTGCCCTAAGTAACGTGTATTTTTCCCGCCATAAATGTCATTTGTAAATATTTTCAATTTTTTTCATCGTAGAAAGTCTTGTAAAATATCCAATAAAAGGAAATTGTATTTTCTATGTGTTTATCGTGACGATATCAGGGTATGACGTCATTTTCCCCGCAAAATTTGTTTTGTAAATATTTTCCATCGTTTTCATCGTAGAAAGTCGTGTAAGGCATCAACTCAAAGGATACCTATTGTCTATGTTTTTATCGTGACGTCATCAGGGTATGACGTAATTTTCCCGCCATTTTTTCCTTTATGCGTTGAATTTGGACAGGAAAGTTATCTCCCCCTAATTTCTTCATTAGAAAATATGGGTCATTAACACCAAAGTGTGCTATGCAACAAAACTTTTAATGCTTGTAATAATGAATGAAAAAATAATTCAAACTGAGTTTGAAGAAACGTTCTATTCAGAATTTATACAATATCTAATATTTAAACCTATATGTATCTAAGGTAATTCGAAATCAAACACACTTCATATGCGATCAGGAATTAAGTGTATCTAAAAGACCTTATGAACTAAGTTTCAAAGCTAACATACATGTACATTAAACTGCAATAAAAGATATTCGGAAGGTTTAGCTTCACTCCACAAGACTGATTATCAGACAAATATTGCGACTTAACATTAAAAGTACCAGAAATATTAATCAGGAAGGAAATGAGGAAATCCATGTTCTTGTATATCATACGTGCCAACCCTTTCTTGAGCAAAAGTGATAGCTTAATATAAGACTGCGTTGCCCGCTAGAGGGTCATGAGGACAATTCCCTCTTGGAAAAATTTGAAACAATAAGACAAAATGGTGCAATCTCCAGCTTTTTAAGACCAGTTAGGCATAGTATATATTTATTCATTTTGAATAGAAGAAACAACACCAGGTACTAATTAATTAATCTTGGAAGTGGAAAGCAAAAGCTCTAGAAATAATGTCTAGAATTCACTTTTTTACAAACATTTTATAAATGCGATATATATTCCTTAATAATCGGTATGTGTTGGGAGCTACACAAAATTGGTATGCTGCCGCATATAATTAGTAAGGTTGGAAGGTATGGTATGTATCACTCCCAAACCAGGAAATAGACAGAGTATGGAATACAAATACAAGTTATATATCATATAATATGGATGTACAGATACAAAAAGAAAAATATAAACCAAATGCTAGGTGGTAATGAAAAAAGAAGAATAGTGTACTGGTAAATGAAATACATCTGATAGTAAAAAGATAAGCTTGTATTTTGCAACTATCAAATGTACTTGACTTACCCATACACGTTCAAAGTGTAACTTCTGACCTAGATAAGTTTTACTACAACAATAACAAAGGACTGTAAAAATGTAATTGAAATGATAAAAGATAGCCAACTAATACAGAAACATACAGATTGTGCAACACTAATCAAATTATGAGTTGGATATACACTTGAACTGAATATTATCATAATTTGCAACATACCGTACTGTTTAAATGACAACATTTATTAATTGGCAATTTATCTTGCTATTCATTCTAGTACTAATGTAAAGTGACGCAGGTAAATAAAAATTTGCAAAGAAAATAATACTCTGTATGCATTGACTTAACTTGTATGACAGAAATGTATGGCATCAATTCAAATCTTCACACCCACCAATTAACAACTTTTTGATGACATATTTTTCTTTCTCATTCTTTCCCTTTGATTTCTCAAAGCATTCAATTATTGTAATATCATCTTTTTGTAATCACCTCTAATTTAAAAATCTGAATTTTCTCAATATGAGCATAAATTTTTCTGATATATACATATACAATGTACAAGGGTATGTTCTGAGACAACTAATTTTAATTTTTAGAAACACCAATTTTTACCTAGTGTCCCCCCTTACTTTCTTATTGAACCGAAAATTAAAACTAGGGACCAACGGAAACCCTTAGATAAAATAAGAGGCCCATTGGACCACCTCGCTTACCTGAACATGTCACAGAGAAACAAAAAACATTCGTCAATAAGACAAGATGTGTTTGAGAAACACTATGCCCCCGAGTGGTAAGCCATTCGTGAAGGCTAAGACAATCAATTAAATGGCACTTTTTAAATGTCTTGTCATTCGGGTTACATGTGCCAAATATGATAGCAATGTGTCAGATGACACTAGTTACACTGAAATGTGACAGAAGCCAATTTTGTCCAGAATGATCTTGGAAGGTCCATAACTCCGTCAAATAATAGCTGATCTTAGACATCATCGAACTCATCCGAGATCTTATAAATATAAAGCAATACACCGAATTTTGTTATAATCAAATACAAATAACTCAAGTTGTTTGACCGAAATGGAAAATGATCTATTGTTACGATTTTAATGTCCCGTACGTCTTGCAAATATTGACGGATTTCGGTCACTATCGAAATCATTCGAGATCTTACTGATATAAAGCCTTACACCAAATGTTAGTCAAATCTGATGAAAAAATCTCAATTTATTTGACGGAAATGGAAAAAGTACCTATTTTTCGATTTAAAAAGTCCCGTAACTCCGGATATACGATTTTTTCCTATCTAAACCTATGTTGAACTTTGGTTCCCTATTGTGGTCCCATCTTGACCCTGGGGCCACCATTTGAACAAACTTGAATCTACACTATATAATGATACTCCAATATTAATCTGATACATTGTACACTGTGTCCCAATTGTAAGCATGGGTGCCATGGTGTGGTTGACTATCCATGTCTTTCGGATGAGAGAGTAAAATTTAGATTCCATGTCACGGAAGGTTTTTTTTTACGATTTGATATTTTATTTGTCCCAGAAATGTGAGCACCCTATTGGGGTTTGGCCCAAATTGGCTCTTACAGAATGTGATAATGTGATATTATTAAGCTTGATTAAATTGAAAAGGTGTCGAGTACCCATGTATTTTGAGGTGGATAAATAAGTACATTTGCCATAATTTAAATCATATTAGTAACAGAAGAGTCTACATGATGGACTACTTTACAGGTGAGAGATTAGACATATTTTTTTGGTAAACATTAAAATTATGCATTACATGATAGAATACTAAACCCATGGCCTGTAAGATTGGGGTCCAGTTTGTGTCGTGGTAGGAAACTTATTACAGCTAAGGGATTGAAGCACTGCATATCTATAGAAAATTGCATCTGCTAAATTCCTGTTTTATTAACCAATTTTATCTAAAACTGTTAAGTAAAAGAAGCATTTTTTATATATAGATAGGTCTCAATAACATCAATTTTCCTGGAGTCAACCTGGGGTCCATGGAGAATCTTCTATTCCCAAACCAACAAAATTACCAACCCTATTACCCACTATGCTTACACAATTCACGAAGCCCTCTCCCTCACACACACACACACACACACACACACACACACACACACACCTGCATCGGGTCGGATAAAAAAAAAGAAAAAAAATCTTGTCTGACCCCCAAACATGGCCGAAACAAAGGGGAGCAACTCTTAGAAAACCGATGCCAATGCAACCCATCTATTGTATAGTCATAAAGACCACAGGTCACAAAATCCACATTAGTATACAATTAGCTTACATGACTAGACTAACACCATGTAAAGACTGGCTCTCCTGTGTACCAGAAAGGTCATTATGTACAGGTAGAGTTTTAAACCGTACCAACTAAAATATCAAGGGGGATATTACTACTAAAAAATTAATTGTACCTATATAGCTGGCAGACACGCAGGCAGATAATAGACTTGTCCAGCAGCTTTTTGTCTGGAACAAATAAAAATAAACAAAAACCAACACAAACATAGAGAAAAAAAAAAGAAAAAAGTAATACATACACAATCAGAACAACTGTCATCACAAACGAACATTCAAAGGAGATGTGAAAAACAAAAAACAAATACTAAACAAACATAGACAGATAAATAGGTTAGTTACTATAATAAAAGGCACAATACATTAATACATGACATAAACAGAAGGAATAATTACATGGACACACATTACACATACAATGGGAAGGTTGTCGTTCAAAATATTTTTTTCATTTTTGCTGATCAGTCTCAAAGGTTTTTTTGTAAAGGCTATAAGGCATTTTATCAATAGGACTTGCACACAATATAAAATGCCTGTTTTTGGTTTTTGTGGCAATAGTATATTGGCGATATAGGGTACAAAAAAGAGGACATAGGCTTATGTGAACATACATAAGCACTTGCGTAGACTTTCGTACATGTATACATGTACAAGTATACAAACATGTAAATACAAAATAAAGCTGACTAGGCAGTAATACTTTAACTGGCTGCATGCACACACAGCGCCTCTTAAGAAGGCCCTGATACACTTGAGGGAGTATATTACACAAGGTAGACTAAGGAGTTATTGGGTCATAAAAAGCTGGAATTAAACTATGACAAAAAAATTGTGAAATTAAAGTCAATTTTGA
>JACSZP010009063.1:0-11071 GCA_016161895.1 Pinna nobilis | reverse complement strand
AAATATAAATCAATGAAAATTAGATGTTCCTAAATAATTATAAATCAATTGAAAAGAAGCTTTAAACAAAAAAAATTCTTTCAAAATCGGGTTTGAAAATGTCCGACTTAAGGTCGCGTCCGACTTTAGATCAGTTTACCCAACAGTAATTTTATTCATGATTGACAATTTTTACAGGCCTTGGACGGTGCTATGAAGCAGTATAAGAATCTCAGTCCAGAGACGTCTGCCATGTTCTTCTCTGTGGATAAGGAGGCTGGTAAAATCCTGTGTATGAGCTGTGTCTCCAAGGTAACTTCAAGTTTATATATCATAGTTTGTATCATCTGACAATTTAAGCTAGTTAGTAAAATTCTGAGCTTTATCTAACAGCTAACTGTAAATATAATGTAGAACTGACCCACCATTACAGCCATCAAATTCTAACTTGGATGCTTGCTCAAAATAGGTTTTATTTGAAGGATTATCAAGCAAATGATGTTACCATAGAGTGGTCTCTCAAGATAGATCAGATGAGTTTCAAACCATGTTCTTATCAAATTGAAAAAGAGGCTACATATGAAGTATGTCTTCAGCTTTATCTCTTATGATTTTAGACCTTTAAAAATGTCCAAAATTAGATTATCAAGTACTACAGCAGGTGTTTCAACTCAGGGAAACAGATTTAAATATATTCAATGCTAAGATGTAAGTAGTATTTTCTGACTTGAAAAAGTGTTAAAATTGTACCATATGCTATTATGACAATTCCTTATGCTGCACTTTCAAAATTATTTTTTGTATAATTGGTTTTTCGTAGTAATTCCCATTCATGTAATGCAATAATTTTTCTCTTTTTGTAATTTCAGTCTGGAATAGCCCAAGGTTTGACTGCCAATGGTTGGGTATCTGAGGTTGTGCCATTGATAAACGGCAAATGTGGTGGCAAAGAGGCATCCGCACAAGCCACTGGAAGTAAAACGGAATCACTGAAAGAGGCGATGGATATTGCAACAAAATTTGCTCAACTTAAGCTCTCATGACCTCTTTATTATTCAAAAGGGCTATTCTAAACATGATGCAAGAGCTGAAATGTAATGGCAAGTTATTTATTCCAAACACTGTTCTCAAAACTCAAAAAAATTCTGAATTATATACTCTCAGTATTGGTCAAGCAACCCCATGGAATGGACCATTTTATTGCTATGTCATATAAGAATGAGATATTGGTGACATTTTAAACCTGCATAAATGTATTTATAAGCAGTGCAAGATACAAAGGCATCTAGAGGTCACAAAAAATATATTGCACAGGGCCAAGTATTCTAGATGAATTATGGAAACTCTACTGGTTCTGCCCACTTGGTTTAGAATTTTTTTTTCAGTGTAGAAATTGGAAGTGATAGATTAAGGAATATGGTCACATAATTTAATCAGTATAATTTTTGCTCATAAAATAAAAAATTCTATGATTTGCATATTATGACTCGGTGCAATTAAGCCAATACTGATTTATTTATGTCTTCTCAGGTGCACAGCTTTTACTAACATGCACCACTGCCATGATGACTTACATCACATAGGCTGAATGCTTTTATACAGATTTAAGAAATTCACTTAATGTGTACTGCAAGTAACCAATTTACGATTAATATTAGGAAATTAGGACATTCCATTCTACCATGAATGTTATGAAATATCATGTATGGATTTGAAGATTTAGCATCTGCAAAGTTCTAATTACATGTAATTTTAATAAGAATTTTGTCTGTCATTGTCAAAATAATGTATCTTGAGAGAAGTCATGGTTTACAGAGTGGTCTTATGAAATACAGTCAACTCCATAATGACATATAACGAGGTTCAAGGGAGAAAGATATTTGCCTCGTTATAGCTGATCTTCGTTATTCGAAATTACAAAGTAGTTCATTGAAAATTCATCGGGAACAGAAATCTCCTCGTAACAACTGGTACCTTGTTACATGCGATCTTGTTATTTGCGGAGTTGACTGTATTGTATAAATTCAAGTTCACATTAGAAACAATCATGTATGGTTTTTCATCCACCTATCTATTATTATCAAGTGCTATGACATTTCTTTTTTTTTCTCCATTTTTGTTGCAATTAATGACCTGGGATGTCTCAAATAATGTATTAACTGAGAGAAAAGAAGAATTTCTGAATACAGTGTTGATGAAGAGCTTTGTACTGACCATTTGATGGTGGATCAATCAACCCTTCACACCTGTTTTTGTTTTGTTATTCTGTTACATCTGCATACAATCGCTGTAATAAATTCAAACTACAAAACTTTTTTGTCTTTGTTTTTTTCATGTGAATATAGATCTATATAAATAATGATTTTCCAAATTTACAAAAGTCTTGAGGGCAGTACTTTGCAACATACACAGTGGATGTTGTCATTGTTAACCGCTATGATCATTCCTTTGACTTTTAAAATGTGCTGTTTTATTGGTTGATGAATTACTTGCATGAGAGGGCCGCCGTGGGCGAGTGTTAGCATGTTCATTTTCGAACCGAAGATCCAGAGTTTGAATATGCACAGTAGCACCACACTGCAAGTTGGCCGTCCCTGTCTTTTTGATGAGACATTAAAAACTGAGGTCCTGTGTCACAGTAGGTGTTAGCATGTTAAAGGACCCCCCCCCCCCCCCCCCCCCCCCCCCCCCCTTCTCTATTGCCATAAGTGCCGAGCATACGCAAAATATGTCGCCCTTCTCTGGCACATGGTGAAGTCTCCATATGAGTGAAATGTTTTTGAGTTTAAACAATGCTACTACTACTACTATTTGTATGAGATAGTGAGTGTTGTGAGAATGCGGCCTTGACTGAAGGCATTCAACCTTTACTATGAGATCATATGTGACTTTAAAGTAAAAACCATTTTGATTAACTCATTTGCCCCTAAAGACACTGGACTTGCCTAAATCATTGAGTTATTGAAGAGTCCATTATTTTCCAGGGGTTAATTAGTTAAGATCCCTTACTTCATAGGACATAGTCCTTAGCAATAGTCAAACTATGTGAAACCTGCATCAGGGTGACGTGCAACAAAATAACTGAAATGATGTTGAAAGTAGTGTAAAGCACAAATAAAACACATTGATTTGAAGGTATGTCTCACAAGACAGTTTCTACAATAATAAATGGGGCCTCTGTGGCCCAATGGTTTGAGAATTACGCTTTAAATTTAGTCTCTCTAGTCTAGCTAGATTTGAACCTTGCTGGAACCTAGGTTGATTATGTGAGAAAGTTTGGTTAGAGATGGCGCTTCCTGTTTGCATTTGTAACCGGGTTCTCTCCTCCACCAATAAAATGTGGTCACCCATATGACTGAACGATTCTCCAGTGGTGTGGCGTAAAGCAAACATAAACTAAACTCAATTAACTATTGTAAATCACAAAAATCATATGGTTTATATAAATATAAATATTATTTATTCATGATTTTGGCTTCAGTACATTAATCTTGGCAAGTCTATCTGTTTCCTGCTTTTGTAGTCTTTGCTTTTGATTCTCTTTGGCAAAATCAACTTCTTTCAATAATTGTACTATCCTTTTCTGCAATTGATTAGAAATTTATGTGAGATAAAAATGTTGAAATCACTATTTTGTTTGGTTACAAACCTAGAAAGATACCAGTGAATATTTGCCCAATACCAGGTGCATGTTTTATCCCACATGCTCTTGGTAAACAAAAAATAATATTGCTTATTTCCTCACTCTTAAAATGAAGATGGGGGGAATTTTTCACCCTCAATTTTTTCATGTAAATACATGTACAGTGGAAACTGTCTATACCGTACAGTCTCCAGAGCAGGTGTCCGGTTTTCAGAAATATCGAAATTTTAGGTTTGGAAGAGTAACCTCCCTTTCTAACAATGTTTAATTGATTTTGCCCATGAACTTAAGTTCGTTTTTTAAATTTATGGTAATATTTCATTCTCATTTCGTTTCATAACATAAATTTTCATTTACGTGTGACATTCCTGAAAAAGTGAAATTATTAGATAAATGTGAAAAGTAGTTTATCAAGTGTCCGGTTTTCTCAGGCAAAATTAGCATACAAATGCTATATTGTGGTCAAAAATCATGTCCGGTGTCCGGAATGAACAGTGTCTGGTTTGAAGGGAGTTTTAATTAACTGAAAGTAATGGGTAAAATTATGTTCAACCAGATTTATCCAATCTGGACATGATTCCGGTTTGGACAGTGTCCGATTTAGGCAGTTTCCACTGTATCCGCAAAGTGTTAAATACTACAGGCGTGCACTACTTTTACCCTTAAAGTGCCTGACAATAAAAAATAATAATGATCTTGACACTGTTATTGATTTATAAACTACACTTCATAAAATTTTATAGCTTGGTTGTGTACTTTTCAAATTCTAACAGTGGTAGGGACAATTCACCCTCTTTCCTTCATTCATGTTAATCAACTGAACAGAAACAGACAATACTTACTGATGTTTCTATTCGTTCTTCTCGTCTCCTCAGTTGCCTCTTACTTAATGGAGCTGGGCGACCATCTAGGAGTTGAAAAAGAGAAATAAAATACAATTAGAGTAAAAGATGACAAATTCAGCATACAGAACAAAATATTTGGTCTTTTAGAATTACAACTTCTAGGGAAAGCCAACATGGCTCTGTGATAGAGTGTCCATCTTTAGATCATCATGGTGTGGGTTCCAGCCTTAGCTGTGGCCTTTGGCTTTTGTTGCCCTTTAGATGAAAGAGTAAATACTAAAGTCTCATGTCAAATGTTATAGATACATTGTAGATGGCATATTAAAGATCGCTCACTGCTCAATGACCATATGTGTTGATCATTGGCCAAAGTCTGAAGAACTTCACTAGTGACGTCTCCACATAAATGAGTTTGGCAATTATCACAAACACAACAACAGGAAAGGAAATCATCAATAGATAAGTTTAGATAGACAACAAGTAACACTAATTTTGAGATGAACAGATAAGTCGTTAATATGCCTTTGTTACAGGGGCCTCTGTGGCCGAGTGGTAAGCGAATCGAAAGATCCGGGTTCGAGCCACGTAGTGCCACTCCATGGTTGGCCGTCCCTGTCTTTCGGATGAGACAGTAAAACTCAAGGTCCCGTGTCACAGTAGGTGTTGGCACATTAAAGCACCCTCCCTGCTCTACAGCCAGCAGTGCCGAGCATAGGCAAAATTTGTAGCCCTTCACCAGCACACAGTGACATCTCCATATGAGTGAAATATTCTTGAGTGGAACGTTGAACAACAATACCAATAACTTTGGTTCGAGCATGTGTTGATCTCTAGAAAATGAATGGACTTAACTCTAAAAGTTTATTTCATCAAACTTCAGGGTAGGTTTTGATCCTCTTTCAGTGAATTCTACTATGTTTAATCTCCTTCTCATCCATTGACCTATTTTGGTAGTACAGTCAACTTTGCTTAAAACGAATTGGTAAATTAACTACGCTATATCAGTATTTCTTTGTTTTAGGTTTTATACACATTGAAGGTAAACACATAGGACTTGGAGATTTTGTTCATTTTTACCAGAAATTCAGTGATCTCGACTTTGCTATTTTTGAAGTTCACTATATTATTTTGATAAAAGAAATGACATTGTGTTTGACATTGTAATACGAAACAAGTAAGCAGAATAATACAGTCAAACCTCATTAATCCGGACACCTTCGTTTCCAAGCAAATTGTCTAGATAAATGAAGCGTCTGGATTACTGAAACATACATGTACATATTATAATATGCAAGGCAATCTGAAAATTTTGTTCCCTGGAAATGTTGTCCGGAAGGTGAAGAATCCAGATTACTGGCGTCTGGATTAATGAGGCTCGACTGTATTTCATTTATATTCATTTGTTCCTAATTCAGTTCCTGTCTTAAATTGAATAAAATTCAGAAGCATGTATCTAAGTGCTGTTGGAAATGTTGGTAGACCTAGTCTAACCTGCCTTTGCAACCCACTGAGTTAAAGGATTACCTGTCTTATGTGAACTAATTGTATGGTTCCAAAAATTGCAATTTCCTATACAAATCACCTGAATTCAGAGACCACCTGTCATATGTGACCATTTTCACTCCTTCCCTTGGATGGTCTCTTAAAACAGGTTAGACTGTATATGTACAATGTAGTAAATCTGATATAAACTGTTACAAACATAGATATCTAGAAACATTTACTTACCAACATAAGAAAAGTCAGGTAAATCTGTCAGTGGGCCATATCTTGTGTTATCTCTTGGAAGTCCTGATCTATTAAGAAACAAGTTGTTATAGAAAATAAACCACACACCATTTTGAATTAAATTTTGTATACTGGTAATAGGCATGCAAAATTACTGAGAATCAAATCTGGACTACATGTACAATGTACATAGAGATACACATAACTTATTTGTAATACTAAGAGTATTGTTCTCAAACCATGTCTCATCTTCGCTAGCCAAGGGTTTACAATAGGCTCCTCTCCTCTCCAACCCTTGGCAGATTTAATGTGATTTTCATATCGTTTCCAAAGCCTCCTCTACTCTAGCTGATGACGAAAAATGCATAACATCATCGATCTTAATGTGTATTTTAAGCAAAGTTTGGCTACCGTAAAGAAAGATGTCTGCGCTGAGTGAATTCCAAAATATACATGTATGCAAAGCTTTTGAAATCAACAAGGTTACAGACAACCAGCACAAGACAGTCAATGCGGTTGTAAATAGCAATGATGTTTTCATTGGTACAAGAATGGGGAGCACCAAGTCACATTCCTTCTTACACATGGTCAAACGTAAAAAATTTTTTGATTGGATGCAGGGACTTTTCACTGTGTCCTTGCAAATCCAGCTAGCTGATGTCACGAAAATCACACTAAATCTGCCAAGGGTTGGTGAGGAGAGGAACGGATCATAAGCCCTTGGCCACTGACTAATTTGTTTTTAAAGTTGGCTAAATCATTTCATTATTGGCAACTAAAGGTGTACTTACTGCATGATATGAGATAATCAAATAACTTGTCTGATGTTATGTAACAATGACCATTGGGAAATAAAGGGTACAATGTTAATGATTCAAAATTCTATGGGATATAATTTGTACCATAGCTTGTAAATGTAAATGTTATGTAAAATTATCAAACATATTTCACATTTTCGTAAATGTTCATTCAGTTGGCCAATAAAAACTTCTATTGGCTAAAAAATATCTTGGCTAAGCAGAGACGTATATAACTACTAGAGACTGGTAACCTCCTCTTCTTTCTATTGATTCGTCGTTCACAAAGGAAGTGACGATTGGTGCCTTTCATTGATTAACATATATGGATAAGTTATTTACCGAGGTGTTCCGAACGCTCTTTTGAAAGATGAGATTTCTATGCTTGCTTCTAATCAGTCAATCACGATTTATTGAGTCCCTATTTCCATCAAAATGTATTTTTATATAACTGTAGTTAATGTTAAATTGCTTGAAGCTAATTGGTAACATACATGTATTTTGCCCTTTACTTTTCTATAAAAACTATAATTAAAGTCTGAGCCGAGTGTTAATAATGGTGCCCTTTTGCAATATGGCAGATTTCTATGCTTGCTCGTAATTGGTCAATCACGTTATAGTGAGCCCCTATATTTACAAAAAAAAAATGTGTTTTTATACAACTGTTATTAATGCTAAACTGTTTGAAGCTAATTGGCAAGGTATTTCATCCTTTACTTTTCTATAAAAGCCTGATCTCGTCTAGATAGTTGAGAACAATACCAGGCTTGTGATCACGCGAGAGTTCGATAGGCCACTAGTCTCTGTGTTATATACGTCTCTGGCTAAAGTTAATTGTTTGGTTAATAATTTTCTGAGTCCAGGGTGTGCCCTGCTAGCTCCATGTGTGTCTATCTCACTCTTGAAATACAGGAAAAGGTGGTACAGATAATCTCTGAGAAATAAATAAGGACTTTAAACAGGGGGCTTCAGTTGCCTGTAGATAGTTTTCTACAGAAGTCTGTTTTTCAAACCCACTGGAATCACTATCACCAACTAAAGTTAAATTTTACTTACTTTATTCTCCAAGAACTACCAAATCCTTTGCCTATATTCATGTGTGATGTTGTGGAAATACTTCTGAAGCATTTGAGGCAGACAATTCCTTTAGTATTCAACACCCCTGGATTAAAATATATATCAAAGTACTAATGTAATAACTCATCATCTTTCATATACTGACTGTATACAGGGTTATTTTCGTCCCTTGTTATTTATTTTAACCCTAAAACCCTCGTAAACAGTACAACTATTTGATAAATTTACCATTTCGAATTCGCCCAGTTTTGAATTCGCCCACTGACAATGGGGGTGAAAATAAAACAGGGGCGAAAATTTCCCTGTATACAGTAACTACAGGAATTTGATTACAGAGTACATGTTTAAATACTGTGATCTTTCTTGTGCACTGAGCTGTCCTGGAGGAAAAAGGTGTGTGCTCATGGAAGAGGGTTGCAGTCACCAATTACGGAACAATGTGATAAGATAAAAAGACCTTTATCACTGTAATTACATGTATGTAGCTGATGTATGTCAAATTATTCCCGGCTGAAACTATTGATAATTTGATTGTGTGAGAAAGTTTGCAGCTGGTATTTCTTCACTGTACATTGTATACCAGATTCCTTCTGAATCTAGGTCTTCGCCCTAATTCACATTCACCTTACTTCCGGTTCGCCATGATTTCTTTTAATCCAGATGACATTTTCTTGACATAAGCATATATGATATCGCAAATAACTTGAAAAATATGTTGTCTGGAAAATTCATGGGTCTAAGCTTATGACCATGAGACCAAAACATTATCTAAAAAATATTTCCTAGCAATCAAATTAATTATTAATACTATAGCCAATGTAATGTAAAAAATTAAAATGTTTCAACTCTGGAATACTTTCAAAATTGTACTCAGATGTTACAATGAGTAATGTAAAGATGAATCCTTACAAACTGAACGTGAGTGAAAATACATTGAAGATGTCCACACTTACAAGTACCGGAACTGTGAATAAGGGCAAATTAACCTACGGTAAATAGACCTATCCTTGCATGTTCTATCCTTAATTTTTAATTATTACGGTACCTGGTAAATTCTGGGCCAGGTTGGTAAATTTGAAAGTTGATATTTTCAGTACCTATATTTGGTAGTTTCAGTAACTCTTGCTTTCAGATTTTTTTCAGGGCCTTTTAAGGATGTCAATGTCTCATGAAGTAACATAACCTACCAATCATGAGCCTTGAAATCACTAGGTACAGAATTTACCAATTTTTGAGGTCCCGAAATTACCTAACATCCTCTCCTCCACCATGGCAATAGGCAATTTGCGGTTAACAAAAAAGAAACAAAATAAAACGCCTGGTCATCATACCCAATTATCTCTATAATAGATCTAAATCCACATAATAAATACATGTATAATGAAGAAAAGCAGTGGGCATGATCTAAGTATAAGATGCCATAGTGTGTACAATACAGGCACTGGTGTCGTGCCAGCTGCGTTAGGGGTGTTATTATACATTTATTTCCCTGGTTGGCGGCAGATATGAACTGAAGATTTGTTTACCCAAGGCAAGTCATATTTCCCGAGGGTGGAGCCTGAGGGAAATATGACTTGTCGCGGGTAAACAAATCTTCATATTTCCCTCCAACCAGGGCAATAAATTGTTTATTATACCGAAATACAGAATCAATAATAATATCTTCTTCAGAAACCACAAATTTAGTATGAATATAGGCACTGTCCATCGGAGAGCTCAGCGCTTATGCTTTGTTTACATTTATACATTGAAAGTTTCTGCCGTGGTGACATTATGTTGCAAATGTAGACGAAATAAGTAACTGTTATGAATGACGGTAAATTAAACGAACAGGCTCTAACAATAAGTCCACTTCACAAATACTGCACTCGCTATCATCGTCGTCTAGGCCCTACCTTCTATTTGAGTTTTGTACTCGGAACACCTCAGAGAGTTCCAATACATGAACGACAACTTTGTCGAATGAACTCCAAGGGTTTTCGCAAGAGGGAAATATGATCGCTGCACACGAGGGTAATATTACGCACGCGAGGGATACACAAAGTTTTGTCTCTCTGACATGCAACGGCTCTCAACAAATCACCAGCTGTCTTTAAGCAATGAGATATAATAATAGGGTTGGTGAAAGGAGCTTGTACGACAAGTGTCTGTGGTGTACAACTACAAAACTGGAATATATTTTAGGCCTACTGTACCGGTAGGATAGAATCTTAATCTTGAGTTGATGACTTTTTCTATAAATGAAACAGTATTGTGCAAACAATTGGTGCAAAGATTGAAAATCTATTGAAAACATTAAATATTGATACTGCACTATGAAATTGATATTACCTTTCAATAAATTTGACATGATCTAAGTGTAAATTATTCCCCGAATGCGTCTGTGTATCCTTGGACAAGGGGATTTATCAACACCGCATGTAAGACTTGCATTCTAAATATTAAAACTGGTCACGGTATCACGCTCGCACATTCCGGGTTCCTTTTTTTGGGGGGGGGGGGGGGTTCGGATAAAACCAAAGACTTATAAACAAGATAAGTCCTTGGATAAAACAAACAAAAATTGAAAATTGTGATTTGGAAGAACTTAATATTCTGGCAAAACAGGGTATATACAGTGCCGTGCCATAAATGAGTAGGCACTTTAACGCGACTTCATCACCAGTTTAACATCATAATCTTTGTTTCTCGATTATGTTTTAATAAAAGTAAAAGGAAGCAGAATATATTGTTTTACCTTTCAGTAATTAATTTTCCATGGCCCTTGGCCTTCAACACAGCTTAGATTCGTTTCTGAATTAATTTGTACAAGTCCATAATAACCGTCTGATTAAGTTCTACATATCTGAATGTTGCAAACTGTATTCACAAGGTCGGCTTTTGAATGAAGGGTGTGTAATTTTTTTCTGAAATTTTAGTCTGATCATTTGACATACATTTTCTATGACAATGCGGTCCTAAGACTGTGCAGGTCAGATTTGAGTGGTTATATTGTTATCAGT
>JACSZP010009057.1:18678-32777 GCA_016161895.1 Pinna nobilis | reverse complement strand
ATATATTAAAAGTAGTATTATAAATTCTATAGTAAAATAGTTATTCTCCGAGTATAGTCAAGAGTTATCTCGCTTTTTATACATAAACATAATTCGTAATCCATTATTATATTCTGTTTAGTTTGCCTTTCTTCAAACAACAACAAATAGCTGATAACCTTTGCCTAACTAAAGTACTACCTTAATACTAATTTAAAAAATCAAATCAAATGAAGTATCTTCTTTTTTATAGGAACTCCTCTCTTTTCCATGGATGGAATTTTCTTGTCTCATACTCCGACGTAAACTAGCAAGCCTTATTATGGATATCATTAGGCTTGGACACTGAGATTTCTTTGTCCGTCCAGAATACTTTGTCTGATCCCTATGAGCCTGAATGGTTAAGTCTTAATTACATATTGAAAGAGATGATTTATTTTCGTTGGAGTTCTTCAGCTTGTGTTTTTCCCGAGTAACAAACAACACATGTTTCGTACCTGAAGCTTCATAAGATAACGAAGGTCGGTTGCTATATACCTTAATAGTAATAGCAGCTTAGTTTTGTCTGTAACAAAATGGTAAGCGTTTATTTTTGAGTTCCTAATAGTCAATGCAAAGAAGTATTATTATGTTAATTTAATATGACATCTTTCTTATGCCAGAATCAATGGTCTTTTCCTGTACCAAAGGATGGCTTCAGCTACAATATAAGTGTGAGAATGTGTATCTATTCAACAAACACTGAAACTCTCACATAGGATTTGCTCGGGCAAATATTCTTATTACACTACTTTATCTAATCCAAACGACAAAATTGCGTTATAGAAAGCGCCATTACTATGGTAATACTACAGCCGCATAAAAGTTGTAAGGTATCGAGTGGCGACGCAATTACTCTCATTATACTCATTTCCTTAATCATAAAAAATAGGCCAAACTGTATACTAGGCTTAGGAGGTGGGGCCAACGGGGCCCAGTGATTAGCGTGTTTGACTTCTGACCATGAGGTCCGGGGTTCAAACCCAAGCCAAGTCGTGTTTGGCTGATCCTGCCTTATCATGAGACAGTAAAAACCAAGATTCCGTGTTACAGGAGTTGTTGGCACGTGAGGGTACCTTCCTTACTCTACAGCCACAAGTGCCGAGAATAGGCAAAATTTATCTCCCTTCACCGACACACGGTGACGCATCCATGCATATAAGTGAAAAATTATTGTGAAGGAAATTGAACAAAAATACAACAAACTAACCAATGGAGGTATTTATATCGATGTATCAGAGATAAGTACATTAAATTTTGTTTCCAGAGTTAATCAGATTCCTTTTTAAATACTTTCATAAATAACGTAGAAATCTGTAAATGGCCAATGACTTATCTCTGCTCCGTCAGATTATGGTTTTCTGCGTAACACGCAGCTATACAAATCGTACATAGTCCCGGCCACCAAAGGATAGGACCATCAATCATAATGTGGTTATGCGGGATTTCGTGTTGCATGTACTTTTGTAAAACTTTTATCTAATGTGCGTAAAGCGAAGGGATCATGATTTTCCCTACGCATGAAGTAGAACTTGTTTTTTTAAAAGTTACTTCACATTAAGATTGATGACATTTTTTCTTGCGTATTTTATTTCGTTTCACAATTTGATGCTGTCGCAATCTCATGGAACACTTGTTCTTTTCAATTCAAAACAAAGATATGATTTCAAATAATTTCAGATTTCAGGCATTATCTCCGATACCTAAATTCTAATTCTTCGTTAATCCACAATGTGCATTAATATTACACAATTATATATTTATGTATTAATTTGATATAAAATTTGGCTCAATTTATTAGAAGAACGCAATTTGAATACAATCGCCAATCGATTTAAAGAGGTAAAGAGGCGGAAGAAAATGAGAACGCATGTGAGAAGTCCCTATCTATGACCAATGTTTGAAGAAACAAAGTGGGTTCCATACAGAAACTCTCGCAAAGTCGCAAACTAAATTTCCCAGAAGCACATTTTCTTTGCGATTTCAAGCGATTTATGCAGTTCGCAGGGCAGCCGCACGGAATTATTGCGAACTGACTACGACGTTCAAGGACAATCTAATCGAGCGATGAAACAATTCGCAAAGCTGATGTGAACTAAACTTTACTCTGAGGTGTAGGGTTTGGGTAGCTTTTTGAAGGTTGATCATAACAAATAGAATACTTTAAAAAAAAGATAAAATAAATATCAACTATAATATTTGATAATAGTTATAACGATTTATAATAATTATTATATTTATGACTTTATTGCAACTAAAATCATAATAATATTGGCAATTCAAAAAATAAGAATGTTTATGTAAAGGGTAATTAAGGCTTCCTTGATGATAATGTTTTTCAGTTTTCCCAAAGCATTTTTGACGTCACCTCAATCGATCATTGTTTTCAGTCATACACGATAAACGCATGGCTATATATCTTTTGTAACTGAAGACACGCGTGTGCAAAAGTAATCAATATTGTTGCCAATATAAGAAGAAAGATAACAATTATTTACTTATTTGTTTAAGTTGTGAACACATCAAATTCAAAGGATTTGTGTCCTTACATGCCACAATATGTTCAATGACAATATCCTCCCTATAAATAACTTGAGTGGTTTTAAATAGAGAATTTAAATGTATATTAAGCTTATTTATCTATCTTTTCACGACCGCGGCTATTTTTGATAGATAGCCGTTAATCCATTTACGTGTCTCTGATATGAGTCCAACATCTGATTTGGATTATTTCCATAAATATTATCTGATTAACCGGTGTACCTATCCGCAAAATTATTGTGACGTCATTTGAGTTCGATAAGATTATATTTGAACCCTTTGCCCTATATTTTTTAATTACATTTATTGGTCAATATCAAGTCAATGCAGGTAATACCTACTTCATACTGTTTTACCCAAATGTTTGCAATCAGATTATTAAACTTTAAATGACGTATTAAAAATCTGTCAAAATTCGGTCATTTGTAAAATTCGCAGTAAAGCATCGAACTTCTCTTCGAATAAAGACCACGAGAACTGTAAAGAAATGATACGACGTGCCCGGTGTTCGCTTTAGAATAAAAAGGTAACTTGCATTATATGCAATGGTCAACTTTCTCAATTTTAACATGTGATTTCGCACCCGATACATGTAGAATATATAGAACAAATCGCAAAATATTGTCTAAAATATGTGCGATTAGTTAATCTTATTCAGCATCTTAAACATTCATTTTATTGTCTATCATGAAATAGAAAAGTAAGCTTTATTTTAGTATCCAAACTAGATAAAAAAAGAAAAATTAAAAAAAAAGTAAAAAGATAGGAAAAACTGCGAAGAAGTGAAGTCCTGAGTCTACAAGCTACAAATATCTTGAAGGTATTTTTTCAACCTGATGCAAGAAACTTACTTCTTACTTTTGGATCTTGACAAGATCATATCAAAAGGCAACAGTAAAAATAAGTATCTCTTTTTAGATTTTTTCTCATTTATTGATATGATATCTAATGTTATAGTTGCATGTAAAATCCAGTTTAATGTATATGTATAGACAATCTCACAGATCGATCTATTAATGTCTACAAGCCATTTAAGAATGCAACTGGAGCCAATATGATTTATAGTCTGACTATCTATTTTTGTCGGCCTGTCGACCGTATCATGGGTTTGTCTTTTTATCTGATCTGGTTTATGTCCATGTGATATCTGATCCAACTGCACCAGAGAATCAGAGCCATTATGACGTCATATTGTTGTTGACACTGTACCGTACAATCAATTACATTGATCTGATATGCAAGGTTCTTAATGATTAAAAGTACCCAATTAATAGATTCACATGGCATATTTTTAAGTTAGAAGTTCAATTTATTTTGATAATAGATAATATTGAATAAAATTCATGATCAATTATGGATTATTTGTATTTATTCTCTAAAGTTTTATAAACAATATACAGGTTTTAATAAAATGACTCACTCAAGTTCACCTTGTATTATGTTAGTAAATAGCACATCTAGATGTATATAATGTAAATACAGATGTTTATTTCACGAAAATATGTACCATTTATAATATAAACTTTGTTGGAAACAAAAGTTATATTTCAGATCACAATTTTACCGCTGAAAATATAAAGCTCATGAAGATGTTGCATTTTAAGATTGGTCAAAATGATGTCCGGTAGATCGAGCACTTGAATATAATGCATATAATTTAGGACCAAACATACCTGAACAATGAAATTCAATCTTGTTACGAAGAAGCATAAACATAGCAAATACATTAGTATGGTGGTTTTGGTTGTAAAAGGAGGAGAAACAGCGAAGCAGAGATCAATCTGTTTCCTTAATGTCGTTAGAGCATATAAACATAAAGTTCAAAACATCGACAGATTCTGCTTTTCAAAATTATTATTTTCATATTTCCAGGTAACTGATACAATTCTCTTTTCTCGACTATACATGTACCTACACATGCGGTATGGAAACATATTGCGTCACCAATTATTTTAGACTCAAATTTCGTTCACCCAATAAAATTGATGATATTTTAATGAAGATATAGTGCATCAGTTAAAGACAATGTTCGATCAAGTTGACCTCAGGATGCCCCAAATTAAAAAAAAATTCATTCTTTAATTCATTTAAAGTGAAAAAAAATGCTACCGAAACCTGTCCTACATGAGTACCTTAGACCTTTCGGTTATCGATTGTTGCATCTTGCTGTTTAATCTCACGTGCTGCATTGAATCGCGGTCAGAGGTCATGTTTGGAGTACTTGAGCTATTCCCGTTGACGTCACAATAGATCAGTTTGTATCTGGTAGTTATAACGTCACAATTGTACTGCTATGCATGTATGCATGATTTTCGATGGCCATGCAGATAATGTTAAATCCATGACAACGATTTGAGCACATTTTATTCATTCCGTAGCCCAGTTTATCAATTACGTGAAAAAATTAACATTATAATTCACTCACGCGCGACAGATTAGCTTAAACGAAAAGCAATCACCGAGAAGCTTTAACCACGGACTACGCCGACTTTTGGTATGTTTGGTAAGCTGCCATTATCAATCCTTTATTTTAGTCTACACTTAATCTTACACTTAATGAACGAAAAACTGAATAAGCCTTCATATCTTGACATATACAACTTATATACACGATGCTTAGTTACAGTAGTAAGGAAAATAAGAAACGCAAAATAAAAGAGAAAGTAAATACCCTTACTTATATAATGGACATCAAAGAGACAGCAGGAAACCATTTAATATATTCAGGTATCCGTAATATACAAGGTCAATGGCAACTATAAATGAAGTTTTTTGTTTCTTTAAACCCCAGACTTAATAATAAAGTGGCCTAATAGATAGCGTGTTCTACTTCGAATCGAAGGGTCCGGAGTGCAAGCCAAGCCACGGTATAGTTGTTGACCGTCTTTTGGATGAGACAGTATAAACCGATGTCCAGTGTCACAGTAGGTGTTGGCACGTTAAAGAATCTTCCCTGCTCTACGGTTATAAGAGTCGGGAACTGGCAAAATCTGTCGCCCTTCACCAGCACACGGCGACGTCTCCATTTAAGTAAAAGATTCTTGAGTGGAACGTTAAACAACAATACAACCAACAAAACTAATTAAAATGCTAAATATGTGAAAACAAATGCCTCTACATCTACATTAAAACCGATATATATACCGGATGGGATAAACACATTTTTATACCTAGAAATCGGTTCAAACTTTCTTCAGGCAACTAGCAATGTGCTAAAAGTGCACAAGGCTGTACAGTTGACAATTACATTTTTACTAATGTGATGATTCAATACAGTTTGGGAAACATGAAGAATACTCCCTATTTTTACTGCATATTTTATATAATATGTCACTCTTAAGATGACTATTACATATGTCAGTAATTGGAACAGATACACATGCTTCTCTAATTCATCAGTTTATGTTGTAACTGTATCTTTAGTTTTTTCTTTTCTGCATTTATGAATCGTTATAGAAAGATGTTCTTTTAATTCAAAATGAAAAAAAAAATCAAGGAATATTCGAAACGCTACGTTTTTTAATAGAAATCTTAAAGTACTAGAAGTAATTAATACCTCTGCAGTAGTCCGTATTAATTTGGAAAACATAATTCAAGGAAAATAGAACATTCAAATGCACTATTCAGTGAAACCGTTTTGCCAATTTTTTTTTTCGATAAATATTAAGAATTAACAAATAGGAGGTACAAAGTACTCTCTTAATATACAAGTATTTTGCGCAAATGTATACTAACATATCTATGTACATATATTTTGTGTAATCTTATGATTTCTTTACCCAACGGGACTAAGATATCTGTGCAAAATATACAGTTCTATAGTCACATATTTTGACTTCTCAACTTAATCCCTAAAAATAAAAAGATATGAATAACATCTCTATTGCAGATTCATGTTTATTCTTCGTCGATAAATACAAACGTCATAAATACTATTTTTATTTCAGCCTAGCCTATTGTTTATTTCCGGTGCGTGATTTTGTTAAATACTCCACGGACCACAGATAGACGAGTCATTTAAAACAAAAAATAGTTACTTAATGTATCTAGTATGTTATTCACTGTTATGAAACAAAATTAAATTATGCCCCACTGTTCTTTTTGCTGTCGTTAAAAATTATTTTTTTATTTCATTTGTATAAGAGAAAATGTATGAAAATTCATTTAAATGCGTGGAATATTGGTCTTTGTCCCGCACGCATTGTCGTTGTACTATAAGGGATCTACATGCAACATGACAACATATACTAATGCAAGGTTTTGATTTTATATATAAAAGACGTTTGAAAATTGCAAAGTGACATTCATAATTCAAAACTAGAACGACGGACATCACCATGACCAAAAGAGGGAGACAAGACATCAAACAAAAATCCACAGAAAAGTATATTGTACATAAAATCAAAAATAGAAAGAGATGGATACGATGAAAAATCAGGGATGAGTTCAGGGTGCTCCGGAAGCTTAAGGGTAAATAGCTCCTGCTCCACGTGTGGCACCCTTCGTGGCACATATACTTTGAGTCTGGTATTTATAAGGTAGAGTCCGACCGAACCACATCTTTTTTTAATTCAAATACGGAGCTGTAGGATGAATAACTGCTACCTAATTTGATTACTTATGAATTGAAGGACCTACACTCAAACTTAAGTCCTCGTGTTAAACATAATTTTTTTCACGCAAATTTTCCTGTTATCGTCTTCGGATTTTACAGGAAAACTATACTATGTCTCATCTTGAAGAGATTACGAGAATACACATATGCAAGTAAAATGTTTTTCTCTAAAAGTGGTAGAAAATGACATGTTTCAGATCAAATTTTGATGCCTGTCATTCTTCACGTAGATCAGGTTTGCCAAAAATTGTAACATGTGCATTCTCGTTCACGTGCATAAATGCCGGTACATCTATTATATTTCCGATAGCTGTTATATTATGACTCCATAGGGTAACTAAAAAACCTTTTCTCTTGATGTTTTAGGCATCTCAATGTATGTATGTATGTATGTATGTATGTATGTAGGTAGGTAGGTAGGTAGGTAGGTGGGTGGGTAGGAAGGTAGGTAGGTAGGTAGGTAGGTATGTATGTATGTATGGACGCACGCACGCACGAACGCACGCACGGACGGACGCACGCACGCACGCACGCACGCATGCATGTATGTATGTATGTATGTACATTGTATGTATGTTTGCAGGTAGGTAGTACGGTAGGTAGGTAGGTAGATAGGTAAGTAAGTAGCTGGGTGGGTGGACAGGTAAGTGGGTAGATAGGTAGGGAAGAAGGCTGGATTGAAAGTAGGAACGAAAACAAGCAAGGAGGTTTTTTTAGTGCAGGTCTACTTAATTTTCTCTAGAAATGTGTGAAGGTAGTTAAGGTGGTAGGCAGATAGTTAGGTAAGTAGGTGTACCAGAAGGCTGGTAGGTAAGTTCGTTGTGCAGTACCTACGCCCGTGTATGTGTGTATCTCTTAAGGTATGTATAGATGGTAGGGCAGGTAGACAGAGAGATAGGTAAGTAGGTAAATAGGTAGGTGGGTAGGTAGGTAAATGGTTGTATAGAACGCCTGGGTTTGCGTGTGTATCTTTGGGTATGCGTGTGTGTCTCTGGGCATGTGTGTAGGTAGTGATGTAGGTAAGTAGGTGTGTTTTGTACGGACGATTCTCTGTAGGCATATGTGAAAGTAGTAAGATAGATTGAACAGAACATCGTATCTGTGCCAACCACATTGTCAAGCCGACACATGGATATTTCAATTCTTTTTTTAGATGCCGAATACTGAATCAAATAAATTTTGCGATATCATCAAATCTATTAACAATATATCTGCGAGAACCCTGCCGGAAAATGACATCGCGGTACGTCAAGAACTTAGACATTTTTTCTTTTGTTGATTTTTTAGCTTGTTTCAGGTACACTTTCCTTCAATCTTTTCAATTTCTACTTAATATTTTACTTAAGTTCTTTTCATTTTATTCAAAAAGGATTGTCAAGAATTGCTTAGAAGTAAAGTATCATTTTAACTTTTTATGAAGAAAAGAAAAAGTTGTATTTTTATTCAAATTTTGTGGACGTTCTAGACTATCCTAAACGCCTGAATGAGTATATGTCAAAATATAACTGGTAAGAAGGTCATCTAGTGCACAACGCAGTGTGATGTAAATAAAAGATTAATAAAATGACAGGTGCACGCGACATTAGGAAAATAAATATCGTTCTGCAACCGAATTTCTGTCTTACATGAATATGTCATACATTTCATCAGAAACATTTTTCTCGGCATGAAATTTACTAACCATCTAAAGCATGAGGAACCAGTCTGATCGTTTCCTCATTTTTGTATGACAAGTCGGTGCATTTCCTATTCCAACAGGTTATTAAAAACTCTGATTTGAGATTTATTCCCATTTCTTGAATCACAACACTTCACCAGTTTTTGTCGGTACACGCGGTAGAGCGCTTGATTCTGAACATTGGGGTTAGTTGTTGGAAACTCTCTCAACAAGGCACATCTGGGCACAGGACCATAAACACGGAAAATTCTCAGTTGATTTAAAAATTATGGCTGAGAGTCGTTTTATGGTCTGGGCCCTGGTTTTTCTGTCCCTTGAATGAGACAAGAAAACAGAGGTGGCATGTGCCAGTAAGTCTCATTTCGTTATATCCCTGTCACACATAAACGTGTCACTTAGCGTGTTCTCAGCGTAAATGTATTCTTTTAAGAAGCGTTGTAATATTCGCTGCCCATTTCTCCATGTAGGACTAAAGGTTTGCTGTGTATGACATATTTTAATTAACAAAGGCTGCACTAAGTGGATCTATTTTCTAAGCATTGCAAAACCAGGTGTCACATATTTGTTGGCACATTTAAATGTGGTTTAGCAGTCCCATATTTCATGAATATCGCTATGAAATGGCTGACTACATCGCCTATATTAAAATGGGAAAAACATCAGAAGTATTGAATTTTGCAGAATATCTCTACAGCGTAAAATATTGCTGATGGTCTAATAAGTATTTGTGCAGAGTTTCGTGGCTTTTCTGAAAATATGAAAAATTCATTCAAATACTAACATCGTTTGGCCGATCAATTATTTCATTTTACTTATGAGAGAGGGCCGCCGGGACCTAATGGTTGGCATGTTCGGGTTTGAATCGAGAGGTCCGGTGTTCGAAATCAAGCATCTTCGCGGTTGGCTGTCCCTATCTTTCTGATGAGTTAAAACCAATGTCCCGTGTCACAACAGGGGTTAGAACGTTAAAGAACCGTTCCTACTCTACGGTCATAAATGTCGAGCATAGGAAAAATGTGTCGCCTTTCACCGGCATACAGAAACGTCTCCATATAAGTAAAAGATTCTTGAATGGGACGTTAAACCACAATACGAACAACCAATTATAACATAATATGGTTTTGCAATAAACGATATACAGGTACATTAGTTTGGGTATTAATTTTTTTTCAGTTTCATGTATTCCGTTGTGTCACTAAGCTAATGCGTGCTAAAACACTGATTGTGCTCAGTAGCTGATGCTTAACAATCCAGCTTCTTGGACGTAAAACCTATCCTTGAAACGAAAACTGAATTATCACCTACTATCTGAAAGATAGGAAAAACAAGTCAAGATTACATTGATTTTTCCACCCTTGATCTTTCGTTTTAAGTCGAGTACTTCAGAGCTAACGTTGCCCTTGTATCTGACATTTTAACTAATAAAGCTTCCCCTTAAAGAACATTTTGACCTGCTTTTAGACTACAAAACATGGTAATTCATTATAAGTACTCAACATTACTTTGAAAACACAAATATAATAAACATTGACTCTATTCTTGGTGAAATAAACTCAAACTGTAATCATTATGACTGGGTAAGGATTATATGTATGGATCTTTGAAGAGGCGGAAGTTAAATAACTCAAAAAACAGCACATATTTGAAGGTAGAGGGCGTGCTTCACAGAGGCCCACAAAACAGCGGTAGCTTTCAAACGTCAAGAACTAGAATAACTTGCCTTCCTCATTTTAAATTTCTCTCGAATTTTCTGTGGACCTTGATTCAAAAGTAAATATTAAAATCAGTTTCATCGTAGTTTCCAGACACGTTGTCACCGTCATTGGCATTTTACGTCTGACAAATTAAAATCTGATATGGAGACGTCACTGTGCCAGTGAAGGGCGATAAATTTTGCCTTTGCTCGGCACTTATGGCCGTAGAGCAGGAAGGGTTCTTTTAAATGCCAACACCTACTTTGACACGGGACCTCGGTTTTTATTGTCTCGTCTGAAAGATATAGACGGCCAACCGCAGCACGGTGCTGTGCGGATTTGAATCCCTGTCCCTTCGATTCGAAGTTGAACACGCTAACCAATCGACCATGGCGCATAATATATGGCGCATGTATAATAAGTTATAACATTTTAATCATTTACATAATATCTGTAGATATAAAACGAGGTGCGGAAATGCTGAAAGCATGCTAGCTGACTAAATTTAAGCCATTTATGAAAATAACAATTTAATTAACAACAACTGTACCACGAACCTCTTTAATTCGTACACTAACCCAAAGGCCTATATAGATAAGCGTGTAAATAATCCAAAACATTTTTTTTAACTGGAACATGGTAAAGTTCATTTGGTAAGAATACGGTGCCTACTTACGTTTGTTTCTTTCTTTCTTAATTTATTTGTTTTTATTTTAGTCCGGTTGCCTGCTTATGGTTAGTTGCCTAGTTTAACGTAACGTAGATCATAACTAACGTACATTGTTGTATATCTCATTTGTGTTATTCTGATCTGCATTCGGTGAATTGAACATTTTACTAATAAAAAAAAGGTCCTAAAATATTTGCAATGGTGGTAACTTGCTTCGATGGGAATCTGACTCATTCCGGTCTCATCTTTTTCCAAATTTGTAATTTATTTTTATATAAAACCGCTTTTCCCCCAAAAGTGTCCTATATAAGACTGAATTTCAAATATCTCCTGGTACTACCATATCTAAACTTTTAAAATAATTTTTTTTCCTCAAAACTCAGTCACAACTCGGTCTGGTCTTAAATCCTGGGCCTTGTAAAAGGTGGACATGCTAACAAGGAATCAGTCGCTGGTGATTCTTTTCGCGTGCAGAGGATCCTGGGTTTGAACCCCATTCTCTATAGACTTAAATATTTAGTATACCTAGCAGTTGTTCGTTTGCAATGTACTAGGTATTTAAACCAAGAACTGTGTGTCGTTCAAATGGCGATCCTGAAAAATCGACGCTTCATTTTACGTGTGTTCTTACACAGTCAAACACTCTTGCTGTTTCAAATCCCTACGTGACAAGCCTAAGCCAAAATAAGAAACCTCAAAAGGCTTTATTAGCATTCGATAACATTGCGACATGTGGGGAAGATTATCGAGTGCATGTATGCTTTTATCTAAATTACAATAAAACAACAGCTCTACTTCATCGGCATTTGTTCTTAGTTTCATTCTTATATTCATAATTTCTTAATTAAGAAATTGAGGTTTCATGCAACAGGGTGAATTTTCATGACACTTATAATGCATCTGTAAAAACATGCACTACATGAAAACGTAAATGAATGTACGAGAGTAGAATGAATAAGAGAAAAAAATAAGATGATTTGTATCCATGAAAATGGATATGTAACGTTCTAGGTAACTATCGATACATTTAGTTACATATACTACCCTGGTTAACCATTTCCGTTTCACTTTTACATATATTTCATATATACGAAGAGAAGTAATTGGTAATTTAATAAGCATCATTTAAAATGTCGGAGAATAATGGCGGAAAATACCGAATATTAATGAACTGTGACGTAAGCGTGCAACATTTTACGCTGGAAACGTCAACATCGAAATGTTGACCGGTCAACATCTTTATGAAGCAAACTTCGAATTGTTTGACTTTTTACACTATAAGAAAGAATAGAAAAATAAAAAAGTAAAGGTATTACAATTCAATATGTGGAATGATTACCAGGTGATGTTATGTAGTCAACAAGAAAACGATAGATCTACTTGTTTGGCCACCTTGTTTAAGAAAATCCGGTTTATGCAACAGGGTAAATTTCCATGACATGCTTAATCATGCATCTGTGAAAATGTGCAATACGTGAAAACGTAAATGAAAGTACGAGAGGGGAATGAATAAGAGAAAAATTAAGATGATTCTTATCCATGGAAATGGATATGTAACGTTCTATGTACCGATCGATATATATACTTATATACATATACTACCCTGGTTAACCATTTCTGTGTCATATTTACACTTATTCTCATATCTACAAAGAGAAGTAATTGGTAATTTAATAAGCATCATTTAAAATGCCTATTATTCAATAGATGAGATAAGAGAAATATATACAATACACATGACTTTAAATTGATACATAACGCTTGAAGAAAGAAAAATTTCGTCTTAAATAGATGTCAGCAGTGACTTGACTTTGACTTAAAGGTATTTAAGTGTTCTATTTATTTAAAAGTTAAATATTAAAAGTTGAAATGATTGATTTCATTGTGTTAACATAACGTCTGTGTACCTTTACAAGTTCCATTACCTGTTCTTTTCTACAATACTTTCCTTTGTCCTAAGAATGTATCATTCTCAATTTCAAAGAGATTAAAATCAGTTTATGTTTGTTTATATATAATTATACCGAATCTACGATGAGAAATTTCTAACAACCAAGTTCGTTACTTATCATATAGACATCAAGGAAATGTAAATTTGGTTAACCAGAAGGTCGTAAAATGTTGAACTTTGGCACTAGATATCCTTGCAATCTGTGTAAGTAATCTCTTTTGTATGTACGTTTCAAAATTGATTTCACTCGAGTATTATTGTCTTAAAGCATAGAAAAAGACAATGGACTAGTTTTTTTATTCTGTTTTGGTAAATGATCAAATTTTGCATTCAAAATAAACAAGGCCGCCGGAAGCAATACAAAGTTGATCTTGGAACTCGTTTTAAAAAAAAATGGTCTATATATATACCTAGCAATTAGAAGGTTAGTTAACAAAGGGTCTGGTACAAAGAAACTCGGATTTTGAACAATAGATTGCATGTAATCACACAAGTCATAGTGACTAATAGGTTTTTTGTCAATAATTACCCTCATTTACTTGTAGATGACTTACTTTTTCCTCATTCTTTGTAAAACTTTCATTTGCTGATCATTTCTCGCGAATTTAATCCTTCTGACTTTTCCCTGATGTTCATTCTTTATCTTCAAATATATACCTGCCTATTATATTATTGGCCCGCGCTCCTCTCACTTATTTTTGGGTTTTTTTTTTAAAATGAATCATAGATAAAAAAAAAGAAACATTTTTTAATCATATAAAGACATTTTAAAGTTTCTTCCTGCTTCGGGTCCATTTTAATATCTTTCCTGTGAATAAGCATGTGGGGCCTCCGTGGCCGAGGGGTACGGGGTTCGATTCCCGCAGTGCCACTCCGCGGTTGGCCAACCCTGTCTTTCGGATGAGACAGTAAAAACCGAGGTCCCGTGTCAC
>JACSZP010009057.1:0-18661 GCA_016161895.1 Pinna nobilis | reverse complement strand
TTTCCATATGAGTGAAATATTCTTGAGTGGGACGTTAAACAATAACGCAACAACAACAACAAATAAGCGATCGTGTTTTATCCTTTCCAATGACATTAACCAGAAGTCATTAGGGGTATGAAAGAAAGCTAGATGTAGATTGTTGCAAGAGTTGAATTAATAATGTTTCGTGAATTTCTCAAATATTGAAATAAAACATATATACTCAACTTTGCGAACTTGAACTGTAATGTGTTCTTGACATGCTATTATTTTCTGTTTCCAACAATGCAATCATAAAATAAAGATACTCTGGGGTCCCCGCCTTTAGTGAGAGACAGAAAAAAACCCTATTAATACTTATTTAGGAAGCATTGTATCGAAAGCTTAGCCATTATCACGATCATTGAAATTAGACGCTGATAAGGAAAACAAATGCTGAGTACAATTATCTAACAGGAATTAATATTGTGCTGCCATTTTTTCCGTTTGAGCAAAGTAATCAACATTATTTAGCCTCTTTGATTTTATCCAGAGAATACTCATTTACTCTCTTAAATTACTGTAAATCCAGTTTTATTCGGGATAATTTTATTTTCGCGTATTTACGCAAGAGCACTTACTCGCTAAAACAAGGTTCTCGCTTAATATTCTTGGTTTAGATTAACATGCTCAACACAACAAAAACATTTATACTTAACATGCATAAGCGAGAATATATAGTGTCGCGAATAATTGCATGGCCAGCAATTCGCCAAAATAAGGTTCCGCGAATATTTCTGGATCTACAATAGTGCTATCACAAAGAGGAATTTGAATGCATTAAGAGATAAGTTCAACAGTCAGTAAACTTTAGTTTTTGTTTGTTTTTTGTTTTTTGCTTTACTCAACACTCGACAATCTTTCAGGCATGATGTGGCGGCCAGTTTTTATTGTCGGGGGAGAAAGCCCGATTAAAAATGTACACAGGAAAAGACCACCGGCTATCATAAATAAACTGACAAACGTTCTCACATAATCAGTTTAGGGTCCAGCGAGGCTCTGATACTGAGTGGTTTAAAGCACAATGTTCTAACCATTCGGCCACGAATGTTTTTAGTATTTGAGAGTTCCCGTATATTTTACTCGTAAACGGATTAAGATAAACAAATCCCCCTCCCTTTGCATGTTACCCAGAAAAGAAAGATGGTTGGTCATATTGTTGTTTAATGTATCACTCAAGAATCTGTCACCTTCGCTGAAACTCCACAGTATGCAAGTGAAGACCAACAAATTTGGCCCAGTCTCAGCAAATCTTGTAATTACACAGAGGGGATTCTTTAATGTGTCGACACCAACTGTTACACGGGAAGTTAGTTTCGATAGTATCATCCGAAAGACAGGGACAGTCAACCGCAGCGTGACTCTGACTCAAACTCAGTACTTACGATTAAATCGAAAACATGCTAACCACTAAGGCGTACCATGAAGATGGAATGTTTATGGGAGAACAACGTACTTTTTTCGTTATTAATAAAAGAAGGCTTGCTTTCCTCAAACCAAATAAAAAAGGGGGCTCCAATTGGAATTAAACATTATCTTCGTGAATATTTTATCGTTCCTTACTGATTTATTGTGTTCCTGTTTCTGTTTTTGGTCTTTTTTTTTGTTTGTTTGGTCTTTTTTTTCACTTTAACTCTGAATGAATATTCTAAATTTACTCAAATATTTAAAAGAAAGTAGCGACACAGTTCAGTAAGACTGTCGTTAATAATTAAGCATTGTTGTGTCTAAACTATAACCCGACGTGAAATGACGCTAACTTGTGTATCTTACGTCTGGACATATTGGAACCACCCTGGACAAATAACCAGCGCTTCCATCCTGTGTTTCATCTAACACAACTCATCCTTCCTTTATTTACTTGGATTCCATGGGACTGATTTTTCGTGTTTATTTTCAGGATGAAAGCTCTGCAATAAAAATAGTCATGCATATCTACATATTGAGATATATCATAGAAGAAGTTCTGAGAAATCAAGTGAATCCAAAATGTTCGCTAATAGATTAGAAACTCTCAAATGTAAATTGTGGAAACAGACAGAAGGTTTCACAAACTTCAATTCAATCACACATATTTGTCTTCTATGTCAAGGCAAATAACTATTCTGCAGAAGGCAACATAGCAAAAGTAAATCAGCTTCGAATTTTTCGTTATTGCTTGTATAAGATCAATTGAATGAAAATCTGAATTGATAAAAGAAATTTTGAAAATGCATTTTACAGGTTTTGATGAGCTAGAATATGTCTTATAAAAAGGGACCAAACCTTTCACTGATTTACTGCGAAGCAAAAAAGGTTTTGAGCTTTTAAGGCTTAGATTGTTGTTGTATTGTTGCTTAACGTCCCGCTCAAGAATATTTAACTCATTTGGAGACGTCACCGTGTGCCGATGAAGGGCGACAGATTTTGCCTATGCTCGGCACTAATGACCGTAGAGCAGGGAGGGTTCTTCAACGTGCCAACACCTACTGTGACACGGGACCTCGGTTTTTACTGTCTCATCCGAAAGACAGGGACGGCCAACCGCAGTGTGGCACTGTGTGGATAGCTAAAATATTTTAACATTTCTTGTTTATATGAGATTATCTGTATGGTCACGTCGACCATCTAAAAGAATTGAATTGATGGTCTATATTACGATAAATAGCTTAAACACATTATTAATTAGACTGAATGTTGACTTTCAAATTCCATTTTTTATAGAATTTTGGAAACAAATTGTACAGTATCACGAACTGCATGACTTTTTTCAAAAACTCGTTTTCCAAACAAAATTTTAAATCTGGACCTGATAGATATAGACGTCGTAAAGTAAGTCACGTGATGTATGTGTAAACTGTCTTTATCAATTATTGTGACCTATACTTTGTCCTTTCCTCTTAAAGATATATGGTGGTATTATGCGTCTATTTTGAAATAAGCCGATTACCAGAGCCTGTTGTTACCATGGGTGTTTTAAACTTACTGCATGACATACTGAGGAACCTAAGAACATTAGTTGCATAAGCTATTTACATGTTTTTAGACAAATCTAAACATAGATACTAAACATATTTAATTTGGCAAACTTGACAGGATAGAAAAAACCCAACAACAATCAATATGCTATGTAGGCTAGATAAAATTTGACCTATCTAAATATAATTATGTGTGTCATGTAAACAATGGGTTCCGTCTCTCTATATGTGTTTTATATGATATAGGGCTACAATAAGTCCGGTACGCGATGTCTCTTGTGATTTATAATTATCTGCATTAGTGTTCAATAATTAGATAGCAAATTAAGTGGTATCTGTTAGAAAAAATTAACATGCATATTTGTATTTGTATTATTGTGCAATTTTTACAATTTCAATATTTTTTAAGTGTAAAATGCATGTTTCCGAGGTTTCAGAATCACGAAAGTCGATGATACAACAAAAACCATAACCATTAACATCATAAATATTTTAACAACTATTAGAGAGAGACAACTTTAAAACAAAACTGTGAGATAAATATATTCTGCAATTAAAATATCAACGATTTCCGGGTGTACGCTATTAAATTTCTGTTTTAAGCAAATAACAGTAATTGCTGGTTCAGTTATAATTTGTTCATGAGACGATATGCAAAGACGACGAGCACAGGACAAAACGGGAAAATCGCGGAGGCGGCATCTGGTGCCACGGAAAAGTCACAGTCCCTTGCCGACCGGCCTGGAAGATAACATTGGCCTGAACCCATTAACCCCTGAAATTTCAAAATGAATTCTTCCAATCAACGAAACTGACCTGCTTACATATGGCACCAGGGGTTAATGTGAAGAACAACTGAGAACGTCAAAGCAAATGGGATCCAGAATAAGTCAGCTTGTTATGTATTATGCTATAGCTACAGTTAAAAAGATAACTACTTTGTGGAACATTACTGTACAGTGTTTGTTCTTTAATCGAAGGAGCCTCCGTAGCCGAGTGGTTAGCGTGTTCAAAAGATCCGGAATCGAGCCGCGTAGCGCCACTCCGCGGTAGGCCGTCCCTATCTTTCGGATGACAGTAAAAACTGAGGCGCCGTGTCACAGTAAGTGTTGGCACGTTGGAGAACCCTCCCTGCTCTACGGCCGGAGCCGAGCATAGGCAAAATTTGTAGCCCTTCACCGGCACACGGTGGCGTCTCCATATGAGTGAAATATTCTTGAGTTGGACGTTAAAACAACCCTATCATACCATACCATACTTTAATCTAAATATAGATATATCAAACTTACTACTATAGCTTAGTAACCAACTAACTACATTTCAGCACTACTTGACTTAATTAAAGGGACCGCGGTGACCCACTGGTTAGCATGCTCACTGTAGGTGTTGGCCGCCATATGTGCCGATCAAAAGCAAAATTTGTCGCCCTTCACCGACACACGATGACGCCTCCATATATGTGAAGATTTTTGAGTTAGACGTGGAACAACTATTCAACTAACTAGCCAAACCGCCTTAATTTAAAGATACTCTTCCAGCTGGCATTTGATAATTCTTAAAACATAATGGACATTATATTTCACCTTGTTCACGTCCTCGAGTTGTTCCCGTGGATTAAACACAAATGATGCTAATTAGAGAGGCTGGCTCATCCCAGAAACCTGGTTCCAATCTTTTTTTAATTCCAAATTATTCGACATGTTGCTACTGCAACATTATTTGTATTTCTCGAGTTATATATTATTTCTATGACAGGTAAAACGGTCTAGCTTGCTGACACGGCCTGTCACTGGGTGGAATGCTGTCTGACATGTTTCATGTAGGTTGCTAGACCGTTCGTTACACAATTATTTTCACTACGGACTTCTCCCTTTACCTTATTAGGGCATAGGGTTCATTGCATGTATTTCTGGTCGACAGGGGATGCTTACTCTTCCTTGGCACCTGATACCACCGTGTTCGCCTAATTCTACATTTTGAATTTCTCATATAAATTATCTTTGTTGCTACATTTACCTTTTCAAAGAATTAAACTACCCAGTGTATTTCTTTATTTATGTATGTATTTGATGCATCTGACTTGATATTTATGAAAATAGATCGCATGTATTTGCCTGGGTGAAAAATTGCTAATAGAATACGTTCGACGACAAGGCAATGTATTTGCATTGCATTATCTCAATTGTGGAATTTGATCCATTTCACTTTTTTTTTTGTTGCATGATGACATCCTGAACTCATTGTTTGGAACGGAAATTCTTACAGTATATTAGGCTAGATTACATGGGTTTTGATAATCTTGTGGAAAACCTACTCGGAATATTAATACAAAAACTCAACTAAGAACTATACCCAAGTAATAACAATTAATTTGACTTAAATCTTCCTCTGCCTTCAGCAAACCAGAAATTATTTCTATAATTGAACAAAAAATATCCACGGTTTGTGAATGTATAATGGAATTTATGGGATATAGTGATTTATATTTTCCTATGATTATAAGTCATTTGCATATACCTGTTCTCCCTTACGTCAGGAAAATTGACAGATTTATAAATTTGACAGTTTTTTGACGTTACAAGTGGACATCTTTCTATACGGTCCTTTTTAAAGGGAACGTCTACTTATTGATAACATGTTGCATAATAGAAACTTTTTATTCGATCCCGTGTAATACGATATTCAAAGTAAATGTTGTTATTTCTGTTTTATATCCTACTAAAGAATCTGTCACTCGAGTGATTACGTCATCAAACGTCAATGAAGGTATTCCAATGTTGGCGTTTACTTTGGTACTTGTAGACATTGTGCAGTGAGCGATCTTAAACTCCCCCTTTCTGAGGCTCGAACTCATGACCTCACAATCGGAAGGCGAGCACTCTACCGCAAAGGCACGCCAACTGAGACGTAATATACAAGGATAGTTTATCAAAAATCTATAATTTGACAATGTTTATTCATGATTAATGGTGTTAAAAGTTTCTTTTTGACTCAAGCCGCTATAAAGAAAATTTAACAATTTTCTCAAGCATTCTATTTCCCATTGCATACGTTCAATTTTGATCTATGATTCCCGCTGACGTCATCAATGTCCAGATAATCCATAACTTAGGCTATTCAAAAATTGTTTGAAGTTTATAAATAAAATATGCTTGGAACTAGAAAGCTGCCTCAGTTTAAGTTAATATAGTCAGAAAAGGTTATGGTTAATTGTATCATCTACTCCCGTCCCGTTTCGATTCGAAAAAGATTTTTATTCTTCAACAACCCCCCCTTTTTTTATTCTATTTAAAATAGTCTCATTATTTCATATTTTCATTCTTTAAACATATATTTCTCATGCAATATTTCGTTGTATTTTGAAATGAACATATATAGAAAGGTTACGTGATAGATTGCAAGTTAAAGTTTTTCAGTAACCATAAGAATATGGAAAAAGTATCGATCAGGAACATTTTGGCTAAGCCTCACGTAAACCGATGTAATGTCATATGATATAAATTAACTCGCAGTTGTTGTGACGGGTCAACTGGGGCTGCTTACTTCTCTAGGACCCCTTATCTCACTTCTTGATTTTAGAGGTCTTCATCTGTCAAATATTCAGTAGATTTGTATTTTTCCCTTGGACGATGAATACCTGGTCTCTGCTATTTCTATGTTTATTCAGAAACAAACGCAAGATTGTAACTATAAGGCACTAAACAATATACATATAGGAGTACCAATGTTTGCACTTCAAGCGTCAGAGTGTTTTCATCATTAAACCACACTGACCTTCGCAGTGAAATTTATTTCATGTGAACCTACTCACACGGGACCACAGTACGTCTTTATTTCTTGACCCATAGTACTTCAAAACAGTGCGACATATAAACAACTGCACATACCAACAAACTTTATCATAAACAGAAGTACGTGAACACTTTGGGCTCCTACGCATTCTAGGTACTGTACTTAACTCTATATCCGCAGGCAACAACAGATTCATACAAACGCATCTTAAAATAGCGTAAAATAAATCCGACAGAGTGCGACAGACACTAAAAACACACATATTACTTCAAATCACCTTACTCATAAAGGATTAAGTTGTGTCCAAAATAAGAGAAATTAGACCCTAAAGTTTTCTAATACGCCAATGTCAATAGCTCAACTCTTGCTAAGACTGCCAAAGCCATCTGCTATGTGGAATACATGTTTGTTTTCATTTCTTTTCTTGGGGGCGTCCGTGCACTTACTTTATGTAATGGTCTACTCGTGTCATTATGTCACCTTCATCCCCCGTTTTTAGGGTTTATCAGTGTACGATATCCCAATCCCATGTTCTATCAAAACCTTGAACCGAACCAATAAAATGAGTATGACGAATCAAAAAAAGTTAATGGCTAAGTCATAATATCTAGTAATGAAATTCAGCAGGTATCTGCTGATATTGTGCACACTCGCCTCCAGATATCTGATAACATAGATATCCAGTCAGGCATGTAATACAAGAGGTTGTTGAGAGCAAATTTAATCCCATTTCCAAAATGCAGACAGTACATATACATGTCACATTAGCATGTATGTGTGTATATTTGTGTGATCAATTGTATTTGAACCTTTATTAATCATATAGTATGTATGCCACCAATTTATTTCTTAGGACTGCATTTTAAGCCAGTTACTTCTATTTGGACTTTGAAAGTATCATGACCAACGTTGCAAATGATAAGTGAAACATACATGTATATACACCTACATTTCCAAGAAATATTCATACTTTTCTTATATACATACATGTCCTCTTCCTTTCACCTAAACTACTATCATTTCATTCATTTAAATCTCTGCAATTAGCAATTCTTTCAGTTTATGTCACTTTCTTAACACTTAGCCGTCTTAAAGTCAAGTGTCCCGCTCCTGTAGAGTGGCCCCACATACGACCGTCATCATGAAGGTATATTGGTGTACAGGTCTGTGATTTGTCTGCTCTCTGAAGCGTGACCAACCATAACAATGATACAAGTAGTACCGAATAACACTTAACATAATGTATATGCTATGAGTGTGTATTTAAATCGTAGGTTGTGTTTATGAATGGATGAATGGATTTGTGACTCACCCCAGTATATAAACCGGCAAGACATCGTACGCGTATTTATTCACATTATGTGCCTTCGACCCTAAACTGTGATATTACTTTATACATTGATTTATACAGGTAAGTTCATTAAACTGTAATAATTGTAACAACAATTTAATCAAAAGAAGTATAATTATTAATTTGTATATTGTAATATAAGACAACATGTATATGAGATTAAACAATGCACCACTATACGGAGTGACTGCTTTGTTCAATGATACTTTGTCACTGATTGTAAATTTGACTGTGCTTGACAAAATTAAGTTCAAATTAATCCAGAAATTTTGTACCGTTGATAATTGTAGAATGATCAAGAGATGCTTAACCTGTCCAGACATTCTGAATGGTTATCATTATCTACAAGATAGTAAACTTTATTGTTCACTCGTTTTACCACTGCAATTCACTCTCCATGAAAAAAATACTGGACATATTGATCAGAACCAATAGCTTACGAAGAGTTCATTAGATTCGAGAAGAAATCTGTAAATTATGTAAAACTATTATAATTAGTTTTCCTGAGTCAGCTGGTGTACTGCCTCCAACCCCCTTTGCAAATACTCTATTGTTACAAGAAGAATAAGATGTATTTGTATATAGCCTAGAACATAACTTTATATGCTCAATCGCGCTGTTTGCTATATGCAATATCTGAGATTCAAATTTACTTACGTAATTCTGTAAGACAAGTGGACAATAATTTAAACAATACGTTAGTCAAGCACCGACACTGAAAGAAAGATAAACAAGCAGTTACCCAACTTTAAATATCTGTTTATATTGATAACGACTGAGTGCATACCTGTTGTTGATTAGACACCTTTAAATAGATTATAGGTAAATACAGGTGAACATGTTTGAGATATGGGGCTATAAACTAACGTCAATCGGACGAGTTATCAAAACTTCGCCACCCTTTTCCACCATGAATGGAATTCCATTTGGGGCCATGACCTAAAGATTCCCGGATTTCCCGGATATAGCGAAAATATTTAAGACAGCACATAATTTTTGGCCGTCAAAGTTTATGTTACAGGTACATAAATCGTGTCGTTTCATCGTTCACACTTTGTATATCGTTAGATTTAGAGTAAGTCATTTTTTGTGGGTATTTTTTTATAATGAAGCGCAAAAAATGACGGAGTGCACCCAGATTACAAGCATGATTGTATTTCAACTGGATTTAAATCAAGACGAACTGTGTAACGTTGGTCTCTGCACTCATGTGGTCACTCATGCGTGAGAATTTGTGTATCTATAGATGACTAAATCATCGATCCCTTTTCTGCGGTCAGCCGTTAATTGCCGTTCTGACGTTAATTGGCGTTGTATGTCTTTTGATCTTTTAAAACTTAAAACTAAAGTTAAACCTTCTTTTTTAAACTTTTAATCTTCTTTGCAAATTGGGCTTCTATTGGAACTCATTCATCTGTTTTTATCCTATGGAGACACGCACATTAGCGAAACGAAACTCTACGTCATGATAGAAATTAGTCTAGTACCTTTTGTGTATCCTTTGTTGAATAAATATTTCAGATCTATTTAAAAAAAACAAATTTTTTTTTTTTAATTTTTCTTTTTAATTCTTCCTTTCACAGAACTGGACAGACTTGCTGACAATGTTTTCCTGTGATTCGCCGGAGAGTGTTCTGAACGACGGATTTGTTCCCGACTTTGATCAGGATTTAATACCAGTATTTGATATTGATCAGTCCGTTCCGGACTTAGATATTATTGTGCCAACCATAAACTTTCAGACAAACTCGTGCGAATTCTATTCGGAGACAAGTTCAAATGCTTACAATCAGGGACAAAAGTGTCTTCCCTCTTACGAAGAGCATATGACCCGCACAACATCAACGGACTCGAATTCGTCGAGTATCGCCTCGAGATCAAGTTCATCTGGTTCCCCGATAGATGTCTCTCTGTCCCACAAACAACCTTGCAGACGACTGAGTGAAATCTTGGAATGCATTTCAAAGGACAGTCAATCTGATTTTTGTTCAGAAGGTAAATAAACATAATACCTTTCATCTTTATCTATTATTAATGTATACACATATCTTATGACATTTGAAGTTCAATTGAATAATTTACATGTAGTTAAAATGTTCAGTTGAATTATTTATTCAAAAATTGTGCAAAGAAATTAAGTGGAAAAAATTTGCGATTTTATATTATTCAATTTACATATTCTTGCATTACAGAGCGCTTCACACCAACACCTGATATTGCCAGTAGACCCACTTCATGTTCACCACAAATCAAACCCTCACCGGAGGTTAACCACCAGAAAAATGTATTTGAGGAAAATTTGAAGCGGATCGCATCCCTTCTGTCTTGTAAGTATTGCCGGAAACAGTTTGTTTGCCTTACCGAGAATAATTCATAAATATTATGAATTTCCCTTTATCTTTCAAATTAATAGATATTCATTCCTTTCGAAATATCAAAATGTATGGTTAAAACAAGAATTTAATGAGAAATTGCATCGTTGAACTAGACTTGATAAAATCCTATATTGACTTCATCTTTCAAATTCTGTTTTAGGTGGAGGGCAGATCAAATTGTGGCAGTTCCTGTTAGAGCTCCTGTCGGAAGAGGAAAACTCTGATTGCATCCGATGGGAAGGTACCACAGGAGAATTCCGAATGGTGGATCCAGATGCAGTTGCAAGGAAATGGGGTCAACGCAAAAATAAACCCTCCATGAACTATGACAATATGAGCCGAGCTCTAAGATTCTACTATGACAAGTTCATTCTCACCAAAGTGTCCGGGAAAAGACACACCTACAAATTTAACTTCAATGCAATAATAAACTCTATGCAGACGTCCTCTTCCACCTCCGCAAATCAGCTTCACTCGACTCTTTACGGGTTGATAAACAATTTGACGCCAAATGTCACGTGCGGAGTTCACTATCCGTCCTCTAACATGAGTTCTCTTGGATCAAGAAGAGACTATACACCGCAAGGCCAGTATGTTAACCAATCAAACAAGTCGTTTGAATCAAATGACATGTCGCGTGTATCTAGTTGTTGCTATGACGACGGATATGAATACTATACTAGTCAGTACAACCAAAAAACAGTAAACCCGTGTCAATACACGATCCAGTGTCAAACAAATGCCATTTCGGAAAATGGATTCAAAATGGAACCGCTCGACTTTCAATTTCTGTACGACCAGACGGCATACGAATCAGAAAACCTTCAGTTTCCAGTCCAAAACCAGTACAATCCAAGGTCTTCGTGTGCATACTACTCCAGATCGTCATCGAGGTACTCGCCATATCACCGACAGCCCTTACAGGCAATGCCATCAGTCCCGGGTTATAGCTATTAAGAGATCCACCAACGCAAGCGTTTTCTAGGAGGTTGTGACGTGCATGCAAGACATTTTTAAGTAGTCGACGAATCGAAGACTCGACTTTAAACATTTTTTTTCAACATGGTTACTTTTGAATTCCATCGATAAATCTGTGTCTCTAATGCTTTATTTATACACTATTTACGCATCTAATATCTATTTATTCTTTTTTTAGAAACATATTTGTAATCTAGTCAGTGCGGGCACTGACAATTTTTCTTTTCTTCCTTTTTAATCTGTATTTTTCAATGATGCCGGTCATTTTGATATGAATATTTTAACAATGAAATCCTGTTAGCTCTTCTTGATCAAATAAGAGTTGTTTGATTGTGAATTAGTTCGTGAATGTCGCGAAGCGATATTGGAATTTGTCTGTAATATGTACACGTATACGGCTATGTTCTTACTGTATTTAGAAACATCAGGTCACGTGATAAAATTGTGTGATAAAATTGCGTTAACTAGAGTAATAGATTGTATGTGTATCTTATTTATGTTTTATGACGGAAGATCTTCCTCGAAAAGAACACTGTACATTGCTACTCGTGTGGTTGATTGTGTGCGCATGCGTGTTTGTCATTCAAGAAAAAAATTATTGCTCAATTGTTTAATGCAAATTTCACTACTGGAGAAATGTTGATTTTATACTTTATAGAATTAAAGAAAATATAAAAATAAGATATTTGTTTGCATTTTTTTTTTCATTAGAGATTTCAATCTGTTATAAAAAACTCTTTTTGATATTCCGACGACCAATTTAAAATTGGTTTGAAATTTAGAAACACTTTCGAATAAATGGGACAATCGCCATAGCGCTCTTGTAGCGTGCTGGACTTCAGATCACACGTTCAGGTCCTCATGGCCGATCAGAGGCCACGTGTCATGTGTCCCAGCAGCACATTTAAGAATGCTTTTAAGAACCCTCATTGCAGGCTGCAAGTGCCTACTGTGGGTTGAATTTGTAGCACATCACTTTTTTCAAAGAAATAAGATCATTCAATACTTACTACTTCATGACACCAGGTCACCTCAGAATAATCAGTGATCCTAGTTTGTTCTGCAATTACCGATTTTGTGTCATGTTGCATGGGCGAATGTTAACTTGGTATTTGTCATTCTTTATTTGTGTAAAATCTTCAAAGGTCATTCCGTCCACATTCTGGTACTCATAAAAACAAAAAAATGGTTTTGAAAAGACAGAAGCCCCAGAAAAAAAAGACCTGACACCTACATTTGATAAAAAATTCAAATTAACTTTAGTCATACTCTTCACTTTACCGAACAAAGAAGAAGGTCAGCATGTTACATTTTGCACATAAGCAAAGATGAATCATATACAACTACCGGGTAATCCAAATTTATATATTTATCATATTAACGAGAGTCAAGTATAATGTACTAATAAAACAAAATTATTAGATTCTAAAAGTGTGACAAAATATCAGTAAAGATTTGACAAGAAACAGGAAGATGGATCAATTGCTGTTGTTGTTGTTTAACGTCCCACTCAAGAATATTTCACTCATTTGGAGACGTCACCGTGAGTCGGTTAAGGGCGACAAATTTTGTCTATGCTCAGCACTTATGACCGTAGAGTAGGGCGTGTTCTTTAACGTTCAAATACCTACTGTGACACGGGACCTCGGTTTTTACTGTGTCATCCGAAAGACAGGGACGGCCAACCACAGCGTGGCGCTGTGCGGATTCATATCCCGGACCCTTCTATTCGAAGTCGAATACGCTGATCACTCGGCCACGGCGGCCCAAGATGGATCAATATCTATAAATACATTTTTTATGTAAAACGAAATATGAAAAAATACATTTCAACTATTGAAATAGTTAGTCGGCAAATGAAACTGTAAAAATCATGTAACAAACAGCAAAGTTTATGAAATTCAATCAGATATGAATATGACAAACAGAAAGAGGGGCTGTTTTTGAAAGAAAAATAAATGTACTCTTTGAACGCAGTTTTCTGACCCGATGATTTTAGGTGATGACACTGAAGACATTAACAACAGCACGCGTTTACGATAACAATAATGTCAATAAGATGATGTCATCATATATTTATTGTGCTCTATCATTTTGTTTGTTATACTAAATGTAGAAGCCCAATACGCCAGCTCAGTCAGTTTGGTATGCTGTGGTTTTCGTATATGATATTTATTCTGATGAAAACGATTTGAATTGCACCCGAAGCCTGCTGGCAAGCTCTAATTGCTACAAGATCACTTAATGTACTCGCTGGTAACATTTCAACTCCTGCTTAAACCTGAACTCAAATGACTCATTTGATATCAATTTCAAAACTGAAAGAATTTTGAGAATATTTATGTATTTCCGAAAGTAAACACGGTTACTCACAGACCCTCTATTTTCTAAGGCCAGTTGTAAGTATGGCGAACGAATTTTGCAAACTTGTATATATATTTTTAAGTATTTAAGTGAAAGTTGTTGTAGTACATGTATTACTATTTTTTCACATGTAGAAGGTAAAGACAATTATTTTATCGAAGATAGATAGATAGGTAGATAAAAGGATTAACGGACGGACGGACGGACGGACAGACAGACAGACAGACAGACAGACAGACAGACAGACAGATAGATAGATAGATAGATAGATAGATAGATAGATAGATAGATAGATTTACTCTTTCAGAAATTAGCTGGGTATTACATTTAAAACGATGATAAAACGGCTCAGTAAATTTGAATTACACAATTTATGAAGTATAATTCAAACCACTCAAATTTTGTTTCTATATCAATCCAAATAAAATCTTCACGGTAAAAATTCGTCACTCGTTTTGTATGGTTAAAAAACTTTAACGATATGATCAATGAAAATTCAACATATAAGTTTCATTTAGCAACTTTTGATCATTCCAATTCAATGATGTAGGCAGTAAAAGTGTGTGGGGAACCTCGAGCCAGTTATTTTGAATCATTCTAGCAATTAGGATGCATTTGTCAACTGTCAAAATATCAAATATCATACTTAACCGATATTTCACTCTGCGTTTGTTGTCTGTCTAATATTGTCTATCTGTTCTTTCTTTTCGTTTCTTTGCCGTTTTTCTTGTTCTGTTTTTTATGTTTTGCGCTCAACCATGTTATACTCAAATACTGGCATTATAGTGCCATTATATGTATATACAGTATATGGGTATACTGACATTATATACTCAAATACTGGCATATTCAATTATCTGGCAGATGTAGATAATACACTCTTGCAACAATACAACCCTGATCGCCAGTCCTCAAACATTTCTACCACTGTATATATCAGATCTAGGTTACCTGATCATTCAACTATTGCGGCCATCTCCAATTTACTAGATCTCAATTTTTTTTTCAAACAAGGACGGCGGGAAATCTAATTTGAATTAATCAGATTACTATTAACATTACGATGACTGAAGAAGTTTAATAAATGAATACTGATATGCGTTGATATTATTTATTCTGAAATCATTACTTCAATTAAGTTAGACACACAAAATCTAATGAACTTTTAGAATAGTAAAAGTATGATTCGGTTTTTTATACAAATGGCATTATTGGTCAGTCACGCTGATGGTCCATAAGTATCGAGGTCCCGTGTGACAGTAGGTGTTTGCACGTCAAAGAACCCCTCCTTGCTGTACGGCCATGGGTGCCCAGCATAAGCAAACACCTTCGCCCCTCGCCGGCACACGATGACGTCTCCGTAAAAGTGAAATATTCTTGAATGGGGCGTTAAACAGCAATGAACGCAATGCATAACTACCATGTCATTAAGACGATAACCGTTTTTATTACACGCATTCGATAGAGATATTGACTCAGATTTTTCTTCATTTGTTTCAAATTTAAGAAGATAAATCAAGTAACAACAACCTATATCGACCTCATATTATCAATCTTCACTTAAGATAGAGTACGTAAAATCCATTGACGAGCCTCTACACTTACGCACGCTTTACCTGTTTGTTTGATAAAGGAAGAAAAATACCTCATAACACCTGCAAGACGTATCTGTACTGAATAAAAAAAAAATCAATGTAAACGTGTGGATTTGAACAAAACTGAATTGTTCACTGGATAGTAAGGCACACCATATCATACGTATCCTTTCTTTCCTGGCGAAACATTGACCTGTGTCATGTGCTGTAGAAGTTATGCAAAATCACTGTGCAGTGGTCAGTTGATAATCTTTTCTCTTCCAAAAAAAACAGACAGCAAAAAGAAGAAAAAGAAAAAGAAATGAAAATTCAAAATGTAGAAAATTTTATTTCTCACACGCTGTTAGGGTAAACCTAAAAATAGTTTTATACAAAAAGACTAGATGAAATCAGTGTATGAATAAACATTGCTGATACTAGTTTATCTTTCATTTGGTTTCTTCTGATATCGCAAACGGAAGAAGGAGTATAAACACTTTGACGAACTAGTCATTTAAAAGATACATTGTGCATTGTATTGTGATCCAATTTATTATTTTTTACAATGAGATACATATATCCAAGTCAAGTAAAAAAAATATATATCTTTGAAAAAGAAACATACACATTCGGATGCATTCTTTACATTTATTGTCTCTGGCGAGTCGTACATTTTACATCAAAATGTAAGTCAATTAATTATATGTGAGGAGGCATTAGACTGATAGCCTTTTCATCATAACTTGTCATCTAAAGAAGTACGATTTACTCGAAATGGTTCACATTAACGTTTAAAATTAGATTTACTTTCTCAAATCGAAAACCATATAGGCCTATAAGCAGCGATTCCAGTCTGTGGTTCTTTTTATAGTTTTTTCTCTTGTTTTTCGTCTTTTTTCTGGCTGTCGCCTGTTAACTTAAAAATTAATCACGCGACACTTCTAGTCCACTGAAAATGAAGTTCAGCCTTATAGTACTTCCTTTGTCAAATTATGCACTTTCATGGCGACAAGTTTATTTCTGTAAGGTCTTTTCTTTTATTCCAGAAAGAAAACTCGATTGTTTTAACCTTTATTTCTAGACAGGATACTTTAGCTTTAGTGAAATAGAAATATTTTGTTCAGACATGCTTTTGTAAACATATTTTTTTCTGCCCATGCTATAAACTTTGGTGAGATAGTCAAACACGGTTGTATGGGGTACCCAAACCCACGTGTGTATTAACTTTGATTCAAAAGCAATTTTGTCGCAATCCTTAATTGGAATGTATCATAATCTCTATGCAATCTTAAATTATTCATTGCAATTAGAATTGCGAATTGCGTTCCAGATGCCGCTAGCAATCAGTCTTAATTCCGGTTTTACAAGTTATTTCACTTCCGGTGTATAGCGGATCGACCAATGTAAATATACTTCATTTGCACGTTCTTTTCTTTGTTTTCTGTCTTCAAATGATCAATAGCCAAAATCTTTCTCAATTTCGATCACTTGATTTTTTTTCTACATCGGCTCCACTGTAAACTTGATGGCATACATTGGAACGTAATTCATAGATAAACAAATATGCTAAAAGCAACATGTTAAAGTTCCGTATTGAATGCAAAACTTATTCTGAGAAATTCATGAATTTTGCTGTTGTGTTTTTGTTGAAAGTCCAACGTATGAATCATTTAATGATATGGAGGTCCCAATGAAAACAGGTGAAAGCTTTAACTTTTGGTCTATTCTCGCTATGGACATTAAGTAGGGATGGTTATATTACGGATCGAAAGCTACTGTGGCACGTGGCCTCAAATCCACGACTTGGACCCAGTTGCACAACAATTTAACTAGTAGTTTAATTTAACCATGAACCTTGCTGAAGGTTAACTTTTTGATCATAGTAACTCTAAAATAAAATGTTTATTAAATAATTCGCAATTAACTAACTAAACAATCCTGCAATACCGTTAATCCATTTAGTTAGCAAAGTACAAGCTTAAAGTTTAACTTGTAGTTGGTGGCTAACTACAAGTTGATTTAAAAATGCATTGTGCAACTGGGTTCTGATTATTAGGTGGCAAACACACTACCATGGAGACCAGTTTATTCATTGATTCCAACTACATGTTTGTCCTTCGGTTTCTTGGTAAAGTCAATCAGTTTTGTTGTGAATCTATAGATAGATAGTAAACAGATAGACACTGAATTGAATTTAATTTGTACCTAAGAATAGATAAACGATGCAATTATTCAAGGAACTCAAAATAACTATAAATGAATGGATAGTAAGATAATCTGTGATAACAAAATAAAAAATAGAAGCAAACTTTCAGGGAAACGTTGTGAATATTTCCTATCTACATGTATAATGAATACAGTTAGCTATAATTGATTTTGAGTACGATATTTCTCTACATATACATCATAACATACGAAAAGGAATGGTTTAATCTTCTGCAAAAGAGATATGTAATAAGTAAAGGTATGTTTAAAACTTCACAGATTTTGAAAGCATTAGAAGTGTACTTTTTCCATAACTTATTTGAATTTCTTATGAATTGAAATCAGTATGGGACCTTTAGAATGGTAATTCACAGTCCAACAAGCCAGACACAAACTTTACCAGTCTACACCCTCAGTCTGAGCAAGTCGCCAATAAGCTGTATACCAAAACAAGTGATTCAGCGAATTTTATGAAGACGCACTCAGACGTTTTGTTCAGCACTTTGTGGTGAATTCGAACGACATTTCAGATATTTGCATTCACGAAATTCTTTTATCTACCAATTGTCAAAATGTCGCCGATGTTTCAAGACGAGTTGATAAATTGTCGATTGTTGGCGATACACATAGTAGATATGATTCACAAGTAGTTACCTGCCTACCTGCATTTTCAGGTAGGTAAAGATTTAATCTACAGAGAGAGGTATAGATCTGAACAGGCTGATTGCAATTTATATAGCCTGAAATATTTGGAGTAAATCGGTGCATATTTGTAATTACTCACTTTGTGTCGCTAGGTTAAATTCGTAAGCTGTTGAAAAAAGGACGAAAGAAGAAAAATTCTCATCCCTCATTACTTAAAAAGATCACGGAAAGCTGATATAATGCTAAGGAAAACTATGTAGGGCTAGCTTATCTTCATATCATTTTTCGTTTTTACTTGTATTTATTTTTACTTTTTTGTTTTTTTGTTTGTTTATTTGACTTAACTTTTTTGTTGGGTAGTGATTTTAAACTGTTACAGTGGAAAGGTGAAATATATAT
>JACSZP010009053.1:0-14987 GCA_016161895.1 Pinna nobilis | reverse complement strand
GCAAAAACGTTACCTGATTTAATTGTCTGTCTGAATTCTGAATACAAAGCAGACCTGTCTGATCAGGTGTTAGACTGATCTCCCGTGGAACCCTGGGTCTGTTTACGTTTAGTTCAAATCAAACACACGTGAAGACTGTGGACCGTCTCAAAACATTTCTTTTTGTTCATATTCAAAAACTCTGCAAACAGCGCAAGGCATGTAAGTGGTATGGAATTTCAGGTTTTTGTTAAAGTTTCTTTTGTAAACCTGTTATGCAGCCGGTGTGGACTTTTAGTTTTTTATCGGGTTGTTGAAATTGTATTTAAATTCTGTCTCCTGATGAATTGATAAAGCCAAATGCAAATGAATAGGCCTACGTGTAAAAATGAACCCTCGTGTCTGAAAATAATTTGTCAGAACTATATATGGTAGATAGGGAAAAAAGACACTTACTCGGCAACATTCGATATTATAAATTATATTTTCATCTTGCCCGGGTTTGAATACTTCCTATTTAAGGAAACCAGCTATTTATCGAAAGTGTTTTAAACCTTCACAACTTAAAATCACCATGCTCAAAATACGGATGGTTACTGAAACAAAAATAAAAACTAATGACAGAAAAAAGAAATATTTGTTTAATTGCTTTCTATCAACCTAATGTATATGCCGTGTTGTCGAGTTTACGAAATGTATTTCCGAACGGCCAAACTTTGGTATGAGAGTTTTTATATTTAATCTGACACCAACTTCGTTGATTATCTTCTATAGAATAATTCAATGTTAAGAAAAATTGATATGTTTGTATAAATATATTATCTATTTCAATTCTTAAACATATGTATTTCTAGAACAACAGAATATAACTCGAATCTGCTGTTCTTTAATCGTGTTTACTTTTGGGTGCAATTGCATTGCGCAAGAACACTTGCGGTATTTGCAAATTAGTTCAATGAATGTGGTATATTCAAAATCTCGTAGACTATGTGATAAGAAATAATGCTGATCTTATTTCCCCTTACATCAGAATAGAGACTAGTTATTTCTGCTCGTGCTAGGGTCTGATATGACAAAATGACTTCGTGGGGTAACTTTTTGGAGCGATTTATCAACCGATTGAAATACATTTTAAATTGCCTAACGCACATAAATGGTCAACAGTAATCACCACTTACTCATTCGGCACAGTAACATATCCTTCAAGAGCAGCTCTGAATTGTCACTTCGTGTTTTCGTGTTAATGAAACATTGAAATAATGTGGCATTTATCGTCATTTTTTGCACATACAAGTCTGACAAATTTTCTCAAATTCTCAAACTATTTTTTTCTATATACATTCTGCATTTGTATCAACATTACAATTTTCATTTGGTTACTGCATACTCTTACCAATATGAAAAAGTGTAATCTTTCGTAACTTTGATTTTAAGTTTCTGCCTGAAGTTCGAGAGTGTGAACGACAGCATTTCTAGATTTCCCCAGTCCCTTTGATGAGACACTAAACTCTAAGGTCTATGATCAAACAATGCCTTGGCCAAATATCCCTCTGAGATCATATCTAAGCATGGCTTAAAATCAGTGAAGGCAGCATTAGTTTTGTGCTACCACCTGTGAATAAATGTTGTGTTAAAGGTGGTATTAGGGGCCTCCGTGGCCGAGTTGTTAGCATGTTCGACTTCGAGCCGAGGGGTCCGGGGTCCTATTCCCGCAGTCGCCACTCCGCGGTTGGCCGTGCCTGTCTTTCGGATGAGACAGTAAAAACCGAGATCCCGTGTGACAGTAGGTGTTGGCACGTTAAGTGACGTCTCCATATGAGTGAAATATTCTTGAATGGGACGTTAAACAATAACGCAACAACAAAGGTGGTATTAAACTTTTATATCAAGTAATTTTCCGGTACATGCTAAGGATTCTGACAGAGACAAAGTGAATGATAAACTGAAATATATGCATCTCGGTCCCGAAGTGAAAGTGGCAATAATTGGACTGGAAATTCTCCTAAAAGAGAAAGAAATGTTTTTTGAAACTAGATCATGCAATTTAATGTAAACGATCTAATCATCAATACAAATACCAGAACTTGAGATATATATATATATATATCAAAACATGATTTTTTTTTACATTTGACAAATTCATCTAAATTGCAAAGAGAAACCCATTTATGAGCTCATACATACGGAGTTTTTATACGTCCATGGTTCTCAATACAAATAAGGTGAACACAAGAAAAACACAGATCTCTGAATATTCAATGAGACCAGGTGACTTGGAGGAGTAAATCTGATCATCCACGTCGTTCATCTATTTTCAATCGCAAAAAATCAAGTTTTATTTCAAATTCCGTCATAATCAGTAAAATCGATTCGATCAAAAAGATGATAGAAAAAAATTCTAAGATTTGAATTATGATGAAAAGTATATCCGATTGGCTTATCTGAATCTGAATTTGGAAAAGAATAACAATTTTATTGACAATATATTCAAATAAACAAGCTGTGGATTTTTACGAAGGCTGCCTGAAACTCCTTTCCTATATCACTGAAATTTCCTTATATTTGTATGCAAATATGTAACTGACTATTCAAAATATTTGAAAGACGCCTTTGTTCGGCCGCACCGAGAAACGATATCTTTTCAACAGTGCCAAACATTGGAATCAAGAATACTAGGTAAACAAGTCCGTTTGGTAACAAGAAAGCCCCATCGTCATTTTTCTGAAGATCTGATATACTGCAGCTAGTGCAAACGACACGTTAAATAGTGTGAAGTTTAATGCTGTATCCCCGACAATTCTGGGTTTTAATAACGTCTAAAACCCTGCAAACAAACGGCCATCCTAAGCAATTTGCACGTTTGTCCTGAATTTATAATATCTTTGTGGCCGGTGAAAATCACTAGAGAAATCACTAGACAAAAAGCTGCTCTGCACTTGCCATTATACAAATAAGCAAATATTTGAATAAGAATTCCAGACCACGTCTGACTCTGTAGAAGATTTATAAGGAGGAATCATATATAAAATATATATTTCTATAAAATATTCTATACTCATTACCTTTATCATTATACCCGGTCAAGCCTCGTTCATCCGAGCGCCAAAATACACTACCCGTTTTAACCGGTAGCCAGACGAAATTTGTCGCCAACACTAATATCTCAGCTAAAACTATGCTGTGCATTTGTATTCTTCAACAATATGGTTGCTTCATTTATCTGGACAAATTGCCTAATATTAAAAGCATCCGAATAAAGAAGTCTCCATCATATAGAAATTGCAGACCAACAATTATTTGTAGAAACATAATGTATAACTTTGTGTACCAATCGGATATTCAAAGGAAGGTTTGTCAATAACAAATAATGCTACGTGGAATGCAGCTTTACGATCACTAACGGAAATCTCTGGGGAAGTCCTTATCTACTCTCAGTCCATAATTCTGTTTTCAACAATTATTTCATATTTCTCTGGTAAAAACACATTGGGTTGATCTGACTCCTCATAGTTTGCAGTGACACCTGGTGGAAGTTTGATGACGAATCGTTGCAAAATACATGCACATATCAGTGCTAGCTCCGGCTTTGCGACTGGCTCTCCAAGACATGTTCTCTTTCCTGCCGAAAATGGAAGCCAGCTCTCTGGTTTTCCGACAATTTTTCCATCAGCATTTAGATAACGCTCCGGGCGGAATACTTCGACGTCTTTCCAATATTGGATCCATGTGAAGAGCATAGTGATTGATCATCACTGGTGTTCCCTCTGGTATGTCATATCCACCTGATTAAAAAAGGGGAAAGTTGATGAAACCAAGTGCCTTCATTTAAAATGAAAAATAATCGACAGACAACACCATGGGCAAAACAAAAGGAGACAAAACTATACATTATTAAACTAAAACAGTGTAACACGAACCCTACTAAAATCTCTGGTGAGTTCAAGTGGCTCGGAACATATTGGTAATAATCGCGTTATCATCAAGTAAAACAATTGCAAACCCCAGTCTTGGAAGACCAAATAACTGACAGAAATCAGCTTACCCTCTTAGCATTGTTAATCGATCGGAAATGATCCATGGGTATCTCTGGATCTTTGGGAATAGCCAAGCCTGGGTAAGAGGTCATGAATTAGCTTCAGACCTAATTGGCGGAAGGGGAGGTACTGTATAATCCCGGACATCGGACACTGCGGTAAAGATAAGCGATTCCATGTCAATCTAAATCGAAAGGCTTCGAACCTCCCATGTGCAAAAGGTCAGCGATTGAATAGTTCAATTGTTTCCTCATACTATTCACCAATTTGTAGCCTTATATTTCATCAAATTAACTTCGTCAGGTAATTATTATTCACCCTCATGTTATTACTTATAATAATGATAATAGCTGTGTTGCCTCACAAGATAGAAGACAAAGTCATATATCCTTACCCTTCCCACTTACCAATTGTCGAGTCACAGGCAGCACTATGGGGAAGTCCAGTAGGTGTGACAGGAGCAAGCCTCATAGTCTCATACAAACAGGCTTCTGTATATTGTAGATTTTCTCTATCGATTATCTGCGGTTTCCTATCTTTACCTGCATGAGAAAAAATCAGCGAAGGAAATGCCTTTCAACTCAGCTGTTTAACTACCTAATGTACAGTAGAACCACCAACACGACTGGCTAAGTGAAGCCAAAATGACCCTGTAAAGTAATAGACTCAATTTTGATGATCCTCACTGTGAGCTGATAAGTTAAGTGGTCTCCTAAGAAAGATGGTCTTTAGGCGAGATTCTACTGTAGTAGAAAAAAGATTAAAAGTCCAAAACAATGTGCCAGAATTTCATTGTAACAGACAGAAAGATGATCAGGGGGAAAATGCCTTCTGTAACATTCATATTCACAAAATGCATTTGTTGGTTGGTTGTGTTGTTGTTTAACGCCCAGCTTAAAAATCTTCACTTATATGGAAATGTTACCGTGTGCAGATGAAGGGCTCCAAATTACCCTATTATCGTTGCTTATGACCGTACAGCTTGCATGGTTCTTTACCGTGCTGCCTCTTTCTGTGGCATAGAACCTCGGTTTTTACTGTCTCAATCCAACGACAGGGATAAGATGCATTTGCATATAGCATAAGGATGTGCGCAAGCGTAGGAAATAATTCCCTATCAACATCATTATTAACACAACATTAATGTGGCGGGGAAACCCTCTTTACATGAAAAATGAAAAGAAAAAACGGAATAGAGTGTAGCATGACAAAATAAGCCAACTAACTCTTCAAAACATTCTCAAAAAAGTTTATCGACCTGTAGCTGTTAATTAAAGTCTTACATACCTACAGCTTTGTCTATCTCCTCGTGACATTTTTTCTGTATCTCTGGATGACCAGCAATGAACAAGACAAACCAGTGGAGAGTCATTCGTGTAGTATCCCTTCCCGCTTTCAAAGAAAATATTCAAAACATTAGAAGTTAAATATTGCATTTAGCGGCATTCTAAAATTAGAACCTTTCACTGCTCTATGCTGGTTAGTTGGTTGTATTGTTGATTTACTTCCCAATCAAGAACCTTTCAATTATATGGAGACGTCACCATGTGCCGGAAAAGGGGTGACACATTTTGCTATTCTCGGTACTTATGGAGGGAGGGTTCTCATCGTGCCAACACCTACTGTGACACGGGGCCTCGGCTTTTACTGTCTCGTCAAAAAGACAAGGACAATCAATCGCGACGTGGATGGGACTCGAATCTTAAACTTCTCGATTAGAAGTAGAGCACACTAACAACTAGGCCACGATGGTCCCACTACGCCGTATGTATTACACTTGTGCAAGTTCTGTTCAAAACCAGTGTCAATTCTTCGGAAGTTCGGTTATACTTACTATGCAGGCCTGGGGACTGTTTCATATTCAGACAATATTATTTTAATACATTTTGATAACCTTTCGACCTTTACATCAAAATACCACTACAGAATCACAAGAACTGAAGACAGATGCTTTTTTTTAAATTTATTTGGTTATTAGTTCAGTCTATTGCAAAAGTTGGTTGACCCAGCCTGCATTACTTTATTCATCTCATTTATTATTAAAAAGGAAGTATTCTTATGGCATGACCAAATAAACTAGTCAATAAACTAATTACCAGAAAATATATCAGAGATAATTTGTACCAGATATACATCTGATAAACTATCGACCTTTGAAGAGTCCTCATCTTCCTCTGCCTCCATTCTAGCTAGTAGTAAGGCATCAGTGAAATCCCGTATATTACCTAATGAAATGAGATACTGGTCAAGTATTTAGAATGAAAGTTAACTTTCAACTTGAAATTTCAGTTTCAAATATACAGATTGATAGGGATGTTTATTTTGCTTACAATTTCGAATGTACTTTCGCTATAACTGTTCCTCCCGAAAACCAGGTGGAATCAATATAACGAATTACAAGCACAAAATTACCATTCGTCGTGCGACATTATACACATGGGGATAATACAAATCATCACGGCACTATGATATTCAAAGACGGGCTTAGTAAGCATCCCCTGTTAACAGGTCACCGCCATCGTGACTCCAAGGTCAATTATAATAACACAAATAAGGAATTGATCTTTGGAGCAACCGGAGAAGACAATTCAACGATTACAATCGAATAATGGACCAAAAATTTTCTATTGTGAACATTGTAGTTGCAATAAAGATCATTTCATGGAAAATTTTAAAAGGAAAGAATGACAAATATTTTAGTAGTATATCATTAATTTCTGAAAAAACCTTACCAGCTTCAAAAGATTTTTTATGTTCTTTGAAAAACTTCCACATGAATTCTTTCATTTCATTGTAAATCTTGATGACCGCTTTATACTTTTGAGTTGGCCATATGTCCTTCACATACGGAACGATATCCTCAATCAACCCTTTTCCAAATATCTCCAGAGTTTTCTTCCATAAGTCTTTATAATACTTAATATCTGGGTCATTCATAACACATCTGAAAGGAAAAGAGTCCTATTATACTTTGTTTCTGCATGTATTCAGTTACCGAAATTTCTTGCGTATAAACCGCGGGCTATGCGTTTTAAAAGATTAAAAACGTATCTTGCGGGCTATCTGAGGAAGCGGATAATTTGTTGAAATGTGTTCCATTAACTTCAAAACATTAAATTCAAAATTTGTGTACGACAAGTACAAAAAACAACAAATTTAAACATACTGTTTAAGGATTGGTTTGTAATAAAAGGGATGAAGTAGAAGATACCAAGGGGCAATCCGAATTCAAAAAGTCAATGATAGAAAAAACCGTGGCCAAAGCAAAAAGGAGACAAATCTACACACAGAAATACATTTAACAAAAAAGTAACACGCGGGGGGTACGAACCCCACTAAAAACCGGGGGTGAGTTCAGGTGCTCCGGAAGGGTAAGCAACTCCTATCTACGTGTGGCACCCATCATGTCACAAATAAATTAATACCTCAAATATATCATTGTATAGATGTAGTGCATGTTTAGATTGCATTAAAACGGTCTAAGACTCCTTCCAGCCGCCAAAGTCCGACTTTTATAGGCTATTAATAGTACGTATATGTAGGTTGTTTTCCGCGGGCGGTATGCAAAAGTGGCCTATCTGATTAGTTTGATACATTTAAACAATATTTTGTGGTTTGCCGGCTATACAACGGAGAGGTTAATACATAAGAAACTACGGTACAAGTTATGAACACTTTACGTGTATTGGAAGCTAAAATAAGTTGACCAAACATAGCATTATCTCCATAGCAAATCTTTTTGATGAAGATGACCGAAAACCAGACCATGGATTACAAATTGATATATTCTAATATATCGTTCCCTACAAACCTCTTGCCAAAACATATTTTAAAGAGCATTATATATGTTATTTGATCCAAGTAATGCGCAGGATCAAATTGTCCATTCTCCTTCTCCATTTCTTCCGTTACCAATCTTATCGCATCATTCACCATCTCCTCCAAGTTTTGGCCAGAAAGGAACTGTCTGCATATGAAAATGAAACAAGGTATTTATAAGCCTTTTGTGTGAAGTAGCAGGTGTTTGATTTTGTGTTGTTATTGTTGTTGTTGTTGTCGTCGTCGTCGTCGTTTGGTACTTTTTACGCCACACTTACCAATCTTCAGTCTTATGATCTCGACCAGTTTTTTTTTTTTCGTGGAGGAGAGGCCTTAAATGTGCCCTGGAAGAGAAGAGACTACCGCCTTTCCGCGTGTAAACTGGCAAACCTTATAAAATCAACTTGGGTTACAGTGAGACTCGAACCCACGGTGACGAGAGGTGAGTGACTAACTGTTTTCTGAATATGAATTCATGCTGTCTTATCGATTAAGTATATACTTTTTTCTTGCAACAGGTTGCGTTGTTGTTTTAACGTCCAACTCAAGAATATTTCACTCATATGGAGACGTCACCGTGTGCCAGTGACGGGCGACAAATTTTGCCAGTGCTCGGCACTGCTGGCCATAGATCAGGGAGGGTTCTTTAACGTGCCAACACCTACTGTGACACGGGACCTCGGTTTTTACTGTCTCATTCGAAAGACAGGGACGGCCAACCGCGGAGTGGCGACTGCGGGAATCGAACCCCGGACCCCTCGGCTCGAAGTCGAACACGCTAACCACTCGGCCACGAGGCCCCTCTTGCAACAGGTGACGATACCTTACAACAGGTAGAGTTCTTATTCTATGAACATTCCTACTGATATTTACTGTAAATTGTGTTTTTAAAATTATGTTCCATCTTTACATAGCTACGATTTTTTTTTAAGTTACTGGAAATGAAGTAATGTATTTTTCATTCAACGTTAAAGCAGGACTTTACACGGGCTGAACAAAATCATTAACTACTCTCTCCCTATGGGGCCATCATCTTAAAACATGGTTTATAGGAATATATGCTCCTACGAATTCGATTTTGGGGAATGGAAAATGCACTTCCATAGACGAAAACGGAAACTTTTTAATCTCTGCAGACGACGCTTTCATCGGTTTCTCGGGAAAACGTTAAAATTGAAAGATACAGTAAAAGGTAAAGTAGACAGTACATTAAGTAAACAGTATTACTTAACGTTTTTCCATACTTAGTTTATAGGTGTGTAGCTAACCACATGCGCGCACAAACCCAAACACACATACATACACATCTTAATTGTTTCACCTGATTCCTTTATTTGCGATTTTGCGTTGTAAGCGCCACATAGGACTATACTGAGCAAATGCGATGTCCTTCCCTCCATCTGTAAAGACGTCAACTGTAAATGACATAAGAAGGAATATTACTCGAAGTTCTTGATGATCTTATATTTTCCCTTTTTTAAATTCCCTTTATTATGCCTCTAGTTTAAATTTCATTTTTATGATCAAATATATTTTTAGTTTCCTACATGCAGGCTGGAGACAACTAAGAGCTTTCAAGCCGCCAGTCTGTCTACCACGCTCTGATTTCCTGCTCTTTTTGCTTCTACTGCACTGTTGTTTTGTTTGTTTGTTTGTTGTTTTTTTTTGGGGGGGGGGGTTGTATGTTGGTGTACACCAATGATATACAATTTAGTTTTGGTTTATTCTTACTATTTCTCGCATAGTTATGACTCTTAGACTTTGTCTGTATTTACTTATTTCGCTCCGACATCAGACCCTTGTTTCAAATGTTGTAATTACTGCCGTTGGAAATGATGTATATAGGTGTATTTTGCAAAGTACTACCAGCCTGGGCTGTGTAGTATGATTTGTTGTATTATTGTTTAACGTCCGACACAAGACTTTTTCATTTTTATGTAGACACTGTTGAAGTATGACACCCAATGTTTAACAAATGGAGATTGATACCTTTATAATTCAATATCTGCGTGAGTGGTGAGTGTAATAATTCATTTTCTTTGCAACCCACTTTGCTATCAATTGGTGCCAAAGGAGAGTGTTCACTTTAAAATGATAAAATCAACTTTGACGGTTTAAATTTTACGATATTCCTCTTTCTTGTATAGTGGAAAAACCTTTTAGAAAGAGAAATCTTAAACCACAAATACAATAGCTATTTAATGTTAGTTAATGCAGGAGAAAAATTCGAATTCATTGGAATGAGGCCAGCATGGGCCCCTAGATATTCAGATATGAGGTGTCATGCAGGAGCCTCTCGTTACCGGTCATATTAGCCGTGAGTTAATAGTCGCGAATAAGTGTATGAAAGCAAAGCATTGAACAATACCTGAATGAATGTATGGTCGATTTGCAAAGTCCGTTTTCCTTGTTACCAGGGCCTCTGTCACGACATCGATATTGTTCAGGATGATCCATGTTTGTGGACCTGAAAATCGAAAACAAAATATGAAATTTTAGTAATTTTAAAATCTGTTCTATGTTTTTTCATTATTCATAATGAACGGTTGTTTCAGCTTTATATCAGTTCAAACTAAAAAGACAGATTTGCAGATGCCAAGGGAATTTCAAAAATCAAAAATCCAACGACATATAACATCAATGATCAAAAACAAAAAGAATCAACACTTCAAATAGTAACCATAAAATACATATAATAGAAATACAGAAACACTTAACCCACTTAAACCGGGGGAAAGTTCAGGTGCCCCGGAATGGTAAGTGTGATTAAACTTATTGCTGAGTAAGCCAAATAGATAAAACAGTATGTTCGCTATAGATTTTAACCATATTACGAAGAGAGATACATAGATATAAGTTTACATTAATATGTAAATACAATTACAACTGCAACACAAGTAAAGCAGATATTTCATCTTTTTCTGTGTACATGTAGTTTCCGCTGCAAAGTAAAACCCGCTTTGGCTTATATGCCTTGTGCAAAAACGCATATCATAAAGTCGCTGTGAGATTGTTTGTATAGGTTATGATAAATTCAGTTGCAGAATATTTCCAAGTGGCATAAAGATATATTTCTGCTAGGTTTGTATAATCCTAGATTCACGTGATGTTCAGAACACATAATATGCATACAGATAGTTAACCAAGAAAACAGCAACTAGACAGCCCGCATCAACAGGTAGTCCAGATGACCATTTTTACTAGGGGAAAGCATGGAGCAAAACATATAGAGTTGCATAAATTATGTGGAATTTTTCGATTCTTGTTAAATCAAAGGAGTCTTTAGTAAATCCTAGATTAAACAAAAAAGGGGAGAGTTCCAAGAGTTTTAAAGCACCTGGAGGACAGTTATAAATCCATTGGACTTTTGCCTGATCGAATGCAGGTATGTGGTATACTTACCTAATTTAATTCGAAAAACGGGACCATATTTCTCTGAAAGTTCCGTTAGTTTCCGGTGCAATCTGTTAGACGTATACACTGCAAAAATATGAACCGCAGATCTAATATTTTCCACAACATTTCAATTTGACAAATTTAGAATTGTATATTTATTTAGAGAGAATGAAGTTGAAGGTATTAATGTTGTTTAGTTAATGTTTAATATAACATAAGGGTTTTAGCAATGTCTGTGATTTCGCAAGTAGATATTTTCACTCAATTACGTAGGATCCATGGAATATTACAGTTGTAATTTCCTGTCAACCAAACTCAGAGAATATATCAATGTTCTGTCGCTAAAGCTGCAAGATGCATTTGGACCGAGTGAACGGTGACAGGATACCAAGTCTTTCGGGATATTATTCGTTTAGAAAGGGTCGATGTTTTTTAGAGTTCACATAGATATTTAAGTACATATAAGCCGAAAAAAGATTGAATATCTTTTTATGCATTGTCTATGCAACAAGTTATCTCATATGTATCGTCAACGCAGCTAGTTAGTTGCTAAATGTATGTCAGTGCACTATTGGAGGGATAGCGAACAGAATGTCATATTTCTATATTATATTTTATCTCTTACCTCCAAAGTTTCCAATTAAAGGTAAGGCAAACGGTCCAGGCGGAAGTTTGTACTTCTTCCGAAAAAACAGGTAATACACAAAGAAGCCAGCACATAGTCCTGCCAGTATGGACTGTAGTCCAACGTTACCTAAAATGTCTGTCAGCATCCTGTTGATGGAGCAGGAACTACTTGAGCAATAGAGGCAGATGTGGTAGATGTAGTGAATTTTGAATAATAAAAGTAGAGGCACAGAATTATTCAAGTAAAATTTGTTTGGTTGGTTGGTTGTATTGTTGATTAACGTCCCACTCAAGAATCTTCCACTTATATGGAGACATAATTGTACTGGTAAAAATTTTGCCTTTGCTTGGCACTTATGGCCATAGGACAGTGAGGGTTTTTTAATGTGCCGACACCTACTGTGACACGGAAGCTTGATTTTTACTGTCTCATCCGAAAGACAGGAACAGCAAACCATCACATCACATCACACTTCAGACTAAAGAAGACGCACATTTTCCCCTAGATCAGCGTTATACAAATTATAAAGTAAACGCACCAAGGAAAATGAAAATAGCATAGGAGGAAGCTGATAACCGTGATTTTAAAGTGCATCTAATGTTATGAATTATACCGTCCAACGTCTCTCTATTGATAACATATTAACTTTCACTCATGTATTTTTTACTATACTGAAAAAATAATAGTTAGACATAAATCGAGCTAAACATCAAAACATATCAGACCACTGCTGAGATGTATAGATAATAGCGGATAAACACGGTACTATCAAACGTAATATTATATCTACGCTTCGAGCAAAGCAGGGAGAGGGACAGCGAAAAAAAGGAAGAGCGAGACAGACAGGTAGACAGACAGACAGACAGACAGAGAATACCTGACGTCACTGGTAGAATTACCTTAAATCCACCTACCTTCTTTATCTTAGGACATGACTTAAGATTTGTATTTCTTCTTCGAGAGATCGGTATGGCCAGGTGAACTAGAAAAGGCAGTCTCTCTTGAATGCACGATTATACCTGCACACCTTGAAATATACCTGTACGCAAGCAACGATACATTTTAGTGTCAACAACAGGTAAACTTTGACCTACACTTGCAACACAAGGCTGGAAGTTGTTTTTCCCGCAGCATATATTGTATCAGATTTTATTTGGGTTTATTACAATTGTTGGAATCGGATATCACTCTAACCACAATTTATCGAACTCGGGTAAATTGTACGAAGATCACAGAGTATTAATGGAGCCGTTGTTAGAGCGAGAGTCGCTTACCTTTCCGGGGCACCTAAACTCACTCCCTGATTTTAGTGGGATGGTGTTACTCTAATTTTAGTCTTATGTGTCGGTGACCATAGTGTTGGCTGTCGTTCGGTTAACGTGTTTCGTTAATCCTTCCTTTATTTCCAATCACTCTGTTCCGACACCGTCAACAAAACTTTGAACCGAAATCTGGTTAGTAATTTGTTACAATATAACAATAATTTGATGCCCGAAAACTAAGTTACGGGTGAACATCAAGATACAAGTTGGCATATTTGAAATCCGAAATATTAGCGTTGTATTTAAGTGGTTGAAAGTTTATTTTACAACAAAGAATAGAAAGTAAATAGATAATTGATTATCTAAACGTAACACAAATAGGGGTTAAGAAATGTACTTTGATTTTGGTATTTTGATAGAAAATACATATGAGAATTTTAAAATAGATTGTATTCTTTTTAAATATCTTTGAATTAGATTCAGAATGGGAAGATATACATCGTGTTTTAAGACACTAATTCGATTTGACGAAAAGGCATTGGTATCGGCAGGTTAATGAATCCTCATTGTACAGCAGCCTTAGGTCCCATGCACTACCTTTATTCTAAAGCGCTTCAAAATGAATGATAGATTCTGAAGTGGAGCGATCAACAAATATTAACAATTGAAATGATACAATGCCTACGGACGGTTAGATCAGCTCCACTCCTATCCAGTTATACAGGTTAACATAACATGATTCGTATGCGGTCATATAGGGACCTACAATTTGGCGCCAGGAAAATACAAGAAGGAAATAACATTTAGGCTACGCGGTGCGAGTTGAGGAAGAATACAGAATATAACTTCTTTGTAAATAATGAAATGTTACCTGTCCTATACGCATACACCTTCGGACAAACACCTAATGTGATTCCTGGGCTTCTTTTTCGTCTTGGTTCTAGACTTACGTTTTAAACAAGCTCATCAACAACAAATGGGGATAGTCTAAAAAAGAATTTAAATTAAAGTTGTGAAGAATGAACCAGAAGGTTTCAACAAGATTTCACCCGAATAAACTCGAGATTTTCTTCCATTTCACTGTCGTTTCGTAACAATGTTTAATTTTACCTGTTTGATTCGACGTAATGCGAGAAAATAGATTGACCAGTGATATTTTGTTGCGTATAGGTATTGAGGAAAGCGTCGACTTCATAGACGCTTAAGCTGGAATACTTATGCCATTCCTCAATTTATAACATATGTTCATTTTGAATTTACATGCGTACATTATGGAGAGGGTCGGCGTTGCAAGCTTGAGGAGTAAACGCTGTGTTTATAACTCGATCAAATATATCCCAATTTAAACTTTGAAACTAAGCATTGGGATAGTCTCTATTTCTGGTGGTTAAAGCATCTGCCTCGCAAGTTCAAGCCGATTTTTTTTTAAATCTAGACTGCTACCTGATCCGAAGTAGGCATATAAAGCAAAAGGTACGCACTATTCAAAGTGACCCAACAAACCTTATCCTACGTTGCTTTTGTTTTTATTTATCAAAGTAGGTAGAATGTATCAGCATAATAAAGACTCCTTGCTGCTCAGCCACTGTTATTACCGAGACTAGACACTTCAATATTCCCATGTGTCTATGCTGTAACAAAGGATGACCTGATATTCGGTATGCTTATTGTCTATGATGTGAAATAAGAAGAGCAGATCTTCGTTATCTTCAACGTCTAAGCTATGACACAAGACGTTCTAATAATACATTCAATAACCACTTAACAACTCCCATATTTATTTATTTCAATTTTAATTGCTACTTAGAAATATATATAAAATATGCATGTATAATAAAAAGAGAAATGTACGATATACATGTATATATA
>JACSZP010009046.1:0-20550 GCA_016161895.1 Pinna nobilis | reverse complement strand
CTGTCTGTGATAGCCCCCTTGAGACCAATTAACAGAGACCAGGCTTGTGAGACCAGGCTGGGTTTTAGTACTTGCCGAAAATCCCTAAGTTCTCGTAACATAATCATTATACAGTGCTTGATATTTATTCCATCAACAGAAATGAATTATCGTTAAATGCTGCTTCTTTGATGTTGGAGTGACATAGATTAACTTGCATATTTAAGAAACCATTTCAACAGGACCAATATTTCATTCTCCTTTCCAGTTCAGAAAAATCATTTTTCAATCTGACCATGCAGGAAATAGGATGAGTAAATTTGTGAGATTTGACACTGATTAAGGCATTGATAGACCTACTTCTGTATACTGACTGATGTGGTGACTAACTCACTGTGAAGACATAAGTACCATTTGAACAGTTTACTGGATGGTCGCTGAGTTTTAATCAAAACTCTTTCTGATCTAGCACACAGCAATGAAGATTTGATGATATAAGATAACTCTGAAAAGTGGAAATGTGTTGGCTGTACTGTTAGAAAGAAGCCTAAGTAAATGATCAAATCTGTGATCTTTTACCAGAGATTCAGAAGCCAGGCTGATTATCTTGTGGTTTACTGTGGGTCCGGATTATCATTTAATAATGAATGGAATATATCTGATCAGAAATTAATCCTAATGCTGAATTTGCATGTACAGCAGACAGCAGGTAATGAATTCACACTCAGGTAAAGGCAGTGCTCTTGTTTATATTGTTTGCTTGTTTTTCTTTTTTGCTTTAGACATTGACTTGACAATTAATGTTGTTGTTGTTTAAAGTCCCACTCAAGAATCATTCACTCATATGGAGATGTCATCGTGTGCTGGCCCGTGAAGGGCGACAAATTTTGCCTATGCTCGGCACTGCTAACTGTAGAGCAGGGAGGGTTCTTTAACTTGCCAACACCTACTGTGACATGGGACCTCGGTTTTTTACTGTTTTATCCGAAAGACGGGGACAGCCAACAGTGGAGTGGCGCTTTGGGATTCGAACCCCGGACCCTCCGATCCAAAGTCAAACATGCTAACCACTATTAACAATTGATCTTTCAGTCATTATATAGTGCTGGTCAAGAACATTGGTAGAAAACAGGACCTGGTTACAAATGCACATGTTAAGACAGAACACCTGACTTCTGAGAGAAAACTGGCAAACTTTCTCACATACTCAACTTCTGTTCAAACCGGTGCTGACTAGAGGTGAGAGTTTCAGAATGGTTCTAAGTGCAATGCACTGACCATTCAGTCAAGGAAGCTCCTGCAAGTATCACCTTGTAGTACTCTATTATAGCAGATATAAGTGCTTCAGAATTACATTGTACATACATGATTTTAAATGATAATTAGGTGGGTATTTGTTACCCTCAATATAAGTGAAATATTATTCAAAAGGTCAGTTAAAAGTACCATTATTAAGTGTAACATTTGCACTAAATGATAGGCAGCTTTGTTGACATATGCAGGACATGATAAAACTGACAAGTGTCTGTATTTAATAATCTCATCAGTTGTAAAGAGAAATAAAAGTTATCATGCTTGGCCTGAAACCTGAGAATATAGCAAAATAAAACCTGAGAATTTATACTTAAGTTTGAGATTTTACTTAACTCCAGATATTACCCTATTCTGATTGGCTGAGAAGCTTGAGTTAAGAAAATTCTCAGACTTAAGTAAATTTAAGTAAGTTTTATGGTGCCCAGTCTTGGCCTTGAACTTAGTATTCTGTTACATGTATGCAATAATACTTGCTCTCAGCTGTGTACGTACATGTAAGCCTACCTTGAACATATATTGTATTTAGAGTTTTTTTCCTGCAAATGTTAATTTGACCTTTTTGAACTTGGGTCAAGGTCATGTGATGTATTTTTAGCATGTCTTGTTTTTCATTTACTTTTTGTTTTACGCCAATCTTTTAGTCATCTAGTGGCAGCTAATTTTTATTGGTAGGAGAGAGATTCTGGGAAGATCTGGGACCACCAGCCTTCCGCAAGAAAAATGCCAACTTCTATCCCATTATCATCTTTGGTTCCACTGATGCTTGAACCTAATAGACCAACTAGAGAAGGGAAACTGAATAGTTAAAAGTGAAATGTCTAACTATTTGGGCACTGAGGCCCCTTGTATTTTGAACATAAAGTAACTGACGAAAATTTATAAACAAAATTATTGTGCAATAACCAACAATGACAAGGACAACCAACTGTAGCATGGCTTGGGCTCGAACCCCAGACCTCTGAATCAGAAGATAAACACGCTAACCACAGCTAGGTCACCTAAATGTAGATGGACATATGGACAGATAAAGATACCAAATGATCCTTGGTAATGTGACAAAATATAACAACAGGTCAAACAGAAATATGTTTTCAGTGATGGATCCTCATGGGAAATCTCAAAAAGAAAACAAGCAGTGCTGTATTAAGTAACATTTATGGGTTTTTAGTTGGGCTTGTCACATCTGTTGACTGTAATGTACATTGCTTCCTATAATCAATTGCTACTCTATCTATGGAATTGACAAGAAGTGTGCAAGTTTTGTTATATTAAGTTCACATGAGGATAATATAGGCTTATCAGAGCTGTTAGGAATTTGAGTCGTATATTTCAGAGTTGTCTTATAGGTTCTATAAAATTACCTCACTTTTATAAGAATTAATGTGAAGATAACAGTGTCAGTCCCACAGGCTTTGTCAAACTCTGTAATGAGAGTTTATTTTCTATTCAAAGATTAACCAGAAGAAAGCCATTAAAATTTCCAATTGCAATTTATCTAACTTACGAAAAAATGTCTTATCAAACTGAAGTGCTAATGTTGCTTAGAAGCTGCACATCAAGTTGGCATGGTTTACAAATCTGTCTCACTGCAAATCATTGATATTTAGAAGTTCTGCTGAAAAAACACCAAGCTTTAACAGTTTCCCACCCTGGAAGTAAAAAATTCTGAAATTTATTTCACTTTGAAAATTTCATTATCAAACTCTGTGATGGAAATGAGCTGTTTTAAAAACAACTTGATGAGCTGTTTCAGGCAGCAGTCGTCGGGCAACTATAGCTTATATGTAGTGCAGGTTTGAAGAACACTAGGATGTTAACTATAACAACCCTATATCACTTTATTAGGTAAGACTTATGATTTTATAGTGCAGTAGTTTAACTTTTATAAAGCATTATTCCTTAAAATAGGAGGCCATATAAACCATATCATTGCACAGTAAGGTAATCAGAGAGATAGCTTATAGTATGAGGGCATTATACATTTGTACATGTAGTAGTGTATTGTAGTATGATATTGTGGCATAGGAAGAAAACCACTTTAATTTTTCATTGGGTGGGTGGGTGATGTGTCCTACATGTATATCCCCATTAGAGTTATAACCAGATAGTATTATAACCTTTTGAAGTAAGGCAGTATTGTATGTCAAAGGAAAACATTATTGATCGCAATAGAAAGGCAGTGCATATCTTACTGTAATGATAGTGTGACAATATACATGACAATGTAATACTTGTGGTAAAACAGTATCACTATAGAGCCATCTGTAAAAAATTGTTGGTTTAGTGTAACACAGCCTACTCAAACTTGAATGTCTTTAGAGTGGCAAGTCTAATAGAAAGAATGTAAGGAGCATTAGAATAGGGTTACCATGTGACTGTTTTACAAAAACTGACAGGGTATCAGTGAATCCCCCATCAGAAATCTCCGTTTCACTGCTCGGCTGAGGCCTCGCGGTGAAACTTCAATTCTGACAGGAGATTCGCCGATACCCTGTCAGTTTTTGTAAAACAGTCACATAAATGTAAAACTTTGCATCAAAACAAAACTGACAAATTCTCTATTGTGGAAATCATTAGCAGCTATGGTTTATACCTATGTACATACAGTGGAGTTGCTCTATAATGAAGTCAAAGGGGATTAAATTTTGACTTCTTTATAGGTATCCTTCATTTGAAGCATCAGAAATTACTTCATATATAGATGAATAGCCGAATTCTTTTCTGGGACTTTATTCCTCTTTGTTATAGCACTGAATTCACTTTAAGCTGATTCGTTATAGACGGACTCTACTGCACTACTATAAAAAAATCTGTAAAACATTGAAGTATCAGAGCTAAATAGAATTGCTTTATGTTGACCTTGTACTCCTAGAGATGGGACTGTCCAGCACGGAAGTGGCCCTTGGAGACACAGTCTGGTATAGATATAACAACTTTATGTGTAATGTGATGATGGTCACAGCTTGACCAGTCTCAGTTTGTCAATAACTGTCACTCACATGTTACTGTTTATGCTGTCACCTGCATTTTAATGGTGATAGGTCAGACATAAGATGAGTGTCTGTGTGTAATGATATGTCCTTAATTCTATAATTGACCAACATTTAGGTAGCATACATCTCTACATAATGGCATATAGGCATATTGCTTTGGGTCTGTCTGTTTGTCTGTCTGTCTGTTTGTTTGCAAACATGGTTTCCGTCAGATAACTCAAAAATGTTTCATCAGATTTGAACAAAAATTGGTGTAAGGCTTTATATCAGTAAGATCTCGGAAAAGTTCGATAATGACTAGAATCCGTCAATATTCGCCAGAGTTACGGGATTTTAAAATGATAAAAATAGGTTATTTTTCCATTTCCATCAAATAACTTGAGATTTTTTTCATCAGATTTGATCAAAATTTGGTGTAAGGCTTTATATCAGTAAGATCTCGGAGGAGTTCGATAATGACCGAAATCCGTCAATATTCGCCAGAGTTACAAGACTTTAAAATCGTAAAAATAGGTCATTTTTTCATTTCCATCAAATTATCATCAGATTTGAACAAAAATTGGTGTAAGGCTTTATATCAGTAAGATCTCGGAAGATTTCGATAATGACTGGAATCCGTCAATATTCGCCAGTGTTACAGGAGTTTAAAATCGTAAAAATAGGTCATTTTTCCATTTCCATCAAATAACTTGAGATTTTTGCATCAGATTTGAACAAAATTTGGTGTAAGGCTTTATATCAGTAAGATCTCGGAAGAGTTTGATAATCACCGACATCCGTCAATATTCGCCAGAGTTACAGGACTTTAAAATCGTAAAAATAGGTCATTTTTCCATTTCCATCAAATTACTTGAGATTTTTTCATCAGATTTGAACAAAATTTAGTGTATTGCTTTATATCAGTAAGATCTGAGATGAGTTCGATAATGGCCAAAATCGATCAATATTTGCCAGAGTTATGGGACTTTAAAATCGTCAAAATAGGTAATTTCTCTGTTTCTGTCAAGTGGCTTGAGATTTTTTCATCAGATTTGAACAAAATTTGGTGTATTGCTTTATATTAATAAGATCTCGGATGAGTTTGATGATGTCTAAAATCAGCTATTATTTGACAGAGTTATGGGACTTTAAAGTCATCTGAATAAGTCATTTCTCCATTTCTGACAAATAGCTTGAGAACACATCTCAGCGTAACTTGTGTCTTCTGACACATAGCTTTCATATTTGGCACATGTATCCCTAATGACAAGACATTTAAAAAGTGCCATTTATTTGATTATCTTAGGTTTCACAAATTGATTACCACTCGGGGCATAATGTTTCTCAAACACATCTTGTTTCAAAAATATATCCCAACAAATTTTCGAGAGTGATATACATGTAGTACCGGTAATCAGAATATTCGCTCAACCATTTTCTGAGTTTTTTTTTCCCCATTCTAACTGCTTCTTGACCCTTGTTTCTTATCATTTTGTTGCTATGTCCAGGTCTTTCTCAATTTTTTGTTATTATTCTGTTTTGTATCTAATTTGGCACACTGAATTTTTTTTGAAAAATCAGAAAAATACAGGACCAACTTTTAAAGGATCCAAAGAGTTCGAAAGACATGAAAATTTAGTTGTGTAGGTACATGATGTATCTGCTTTTGAAGGTTGTAGGGATTAATGCTGGGATTATTTTTGCAAAGTTTCAAGGTCATTGGATGAAAGGTTATTGACACTAAGAATGGCACTAAATCTGCCAATTTCATATTCATTTGGAAGTTGTGATGACTTGCACAGAATTTATCTCACAAAGTTTCAAGGCCATAGGTTGAAAGATCAAAGATCATTGGCACTAAGAAGTATTATAACAGTCACATTACATAAAACAACCGTTTTACATTAGGTTTGAGAGTCGTCCTTGCTCCAAGGTTAAAGCTTGCCCACCGTCTGATTTTTATAGTCAACAAGAGATATTTAGATTTTCCTGTTCTTTGGATGAGACAGTGAAAACACTATATGATCCTGTGTCACACACATTAACGAACACTCACTTCTCATATGTGTAGGTGGTATACGCTGAGCAAACACAACAATGTCTCAATACAAATGAATGATACTCGAGAGGGAAATTAGAAAAAGAACACAATAGCAACATTCCCTTTTTATAATCAAACCTCAGAACATCTAAGAAGTCTCCTTACAAAGATTCCTGCTGATCAGTTAGATATGCAAAGCCTTGACCAGAGGTGAGTAGAAAATCCCAAGCATATTTCTTTTGAGGGTTATAGAAAGAGAATAAATGAAGTATCAAATTTTTTCATTGATCTACCTTGTACATTGCAACTGATGGTATATTTACGTTTGTTTCATCTGGTGATGAGCAGCATATGTGGAAGACCTCCCACCCCCACCCCTAGAATTTGAAAAATATGTAGCATCATCATTTATGGAAAAAAATAGTTACTACATTTGTTTTAATTGCCACAAGATTGACACTCCCAGGAAAAAAATCCTGAATCCGCGCATGAGCATTCCAGTTTGTTTAAGTATTTTTAAGGTTTCTTTTGTAAGGAAAACTTATCAGTAATATCTGTATCATTGAATGTTAAGAGCAGAGAGAACTTCCACTCTAGTTTTCCTGAAAAGTAATATTTGCTGTAAATCACGTGCCTTTGCCATTGATAAGACAGTAGTAACTACCTTTTACAGGTATGAACCTTTGATTACTATAGGTAAATCTATTTCAGTGCTTTATGTACCTGAGTGTTCAGTCACCATAATGCATGGGGCAAACAGCGGTTGATAGAAGAAGACCGATCACATCCTCTGTAAATGGACTTGTATTGCTCTTAGTTCTGTATGATTGCAGATATTATTACCTGTGCAGGTATTTAGACACACCTGGTATAGGTAAAATAAAGGTCTTATTGACAATAACATTGTTGATTGCACTTGGCCCGTCAGTGTGTACAATGTAGAGAAAGTGATTTCATAATACATTTTTTTGGTATGACAATCACCTTGATGGTGCATCTTCATTTACCTGCAGATCACAGGTAAGACATATTTCATTTGATGTTGCTTATTTTCTTTTTTGTGAATTAATCTAATTCTCGTCATTTTTTTAAACTTTTTTTTGGTCATTTTTTTTTTAATTTGAATGTACTGGTACAATTTTTGGTCAGGTTTTAATCTTATCAGCGTCACTTGAATGATGTTTGTACAATGAAAATTGTTAAATAAGTTGGTTGGTGGCATGGTAGTTTAACTTAAATTTCCTCTCAAGAATCTTTCACTTATATGGAGACATGCCAGTGAAGGATGACAGATTTTGCCTATGCTCAGCACTTGTGGCCGTAGAGCAGGGAGGGTCCTTTAATGTACAGACGTCTTCTTTGACATAGGATCTCAGTTTTTACTTTTACTATCTAAAATACAATGATGACTAGGCTACAGCAGCTCATGTGAAATTTGTAATACAGTAAATTACTTCAATAAGTCGAAGTTCAAGGGACCGCTTGAAAAAGTTCGAGTCAACGGGACTTCGACTCATGAATGTTATGAGTTTCTCCTTTTCGTCACGATTTTTCCTGGTTGCAGTAAGCACGAAAGTGTCCGAAACATTATATTGAAGGATTAGATACTAAAATATCGATTTTTAAGTGACAATTATATGCCAAGAGTCCAGAGTCCGGGTACAATTCTTGAATTTGTATAAACACACGAGGCAATGGCGGCGAACATCTAACGCGGTAGGCCAAGTGGGTACATCATACCTTGAAACAGATCTAGTTCAATAAACAATCATTCTTAATCATTACCAGTAAATTACCTGGAAAGAATGGAAGACCCTTAATTTGTTTAATCTGCGGTTGGATGCTTCCTTGCGGGGAGGCATTAATTAGCAAAATAGGTGTGAAATGCCGACGGGCAGAGCTCTCGTACAGGTAAAATTTTAAGTTCGACTTATTTGTGGTGATTTTCGTTATTTATACCACGAAGGGACTGAATAATTATTCGAGACAACGGGAAATTCGACTCATAAAACTTCAAGTCATGAATGGTTCTTTAATAGGATTATATAGGGAAATTATTTGGTACTTCGAGAAAAGTTCGACACAACGAGAAATTCGAGTCATTGAAGTTCGACTCATCGAAGTTTTACTGTACATTGAATAAATGAAAGGACATGTTTACATGTATCTGCTGGTATCTATGCCAATATAAAACACATTCTGTTATTCTTCTTCATCATTATTATTTTTCAGGACAGAACTGTCATCAGCTATTAAGAGTGGTTTCAACTTTAATGATGGTTACCTTAGTAAATCAAGTTCAGTTCAGAGGAAGAAAGATACAAAAGAGTCTATTGTTGATTCATTGTTGAAAGGTTCCAAAAAGGATCAAGAGGTGAAATTCTTATTACAGTAGAGTTGGTCTATAACGTATTGGCTTAAAGCGAATTCAGTGCTTTAACAAAGAGGACTAAAATCCCTCAAAAGAATTGCTATTTATCTATTTATGTAGTAAATTCTGATGCTTAAAACGAAGGATGCCTATAACAAAGTCAAAAGTCAATCCCCTTTGACTTCGTTATAGACCAACTCCACTATATGTGTATTTCAATTTTTAGGTCACCTGAGCCAAGGGTCCTTTGTTCTCATTGGTCCTGTTTAAATTTTTTTGGGGATGAAAATACTTTATTTAAATACTGTCTACCATATCTGTTTGAGTAAGGAGGACAAAATTTATCAGGGCTCCTCATTGGCATATTGCATCTGTAACCATGTTTTGCTCAGGTGACCATTAAGGCCCATTGGACCTCTTGTTAGTTATTGATTTGATGTTTAACACTGATTTCGAGAATCTTTCACTAATACGTGATTTCGAAATTAATTCTTGTGACATGCTGAATTTAAAAAAGAAATATCTGTCAACGAACATAATCTTGTTGAGTAGAATATTACTCTTACATTAAATCATCAGGCTAAAGTACTGTAAAAATTGAGCTTACATGTGTGTAGAGAGACCTTTGGTCCAAAGAACTGCTTTTTCTTGCAAGCCCCAAATGTACCACTAGTGCACAAATCAACATCTATGTAGTGACTAAGTCTCTATGAAGACTGCCCTTATGGGAGGGTTTTGAATATATAAAGTTTGTTCGATGCATTTTCAGTCCAGAGAGTTAGATTTACCATAAATATCACTTGCAGTAAAAGTATAGCCTACATGAAGGATGAAATTGGTTTGTAGGTACTGCCTATGGTATACATTTTTTTTGTACTATGGATATACATGTACAGGGCTCAAAATTAACTGTTTTTCCTGGGTGGCCACAGGGCCAGTTGCTTAAACAATCGACTGGCCCTACCAAAAATCTACTGGGCCACATAAAAAAAGCACAAAAGAATTTTGTTCATTGGATATACAGTTTGGATGACAGGATACATTCAGTTGGAATATACTTTTTTGGTAAATTGAAATAGTCATAATTTAAACATGTAGATTAGCCTTTTTTCTGAATTTCTGCTGGACAACAGGGCTAGTTCAGACGAGAAATTTACTGGCCCAATGGATTATTCACTGGCCTCAGGCCAGCGGACCAGTGCTAATTTTGAGCCCTGCATGTACATGTATAACTTTACCTATCTTAGTGAAAAAAATAGTAGAGTATTAAAAAAAATTACAACCATTTGATTTATTTACCTTACATAGTAGTCTGTATGTTGTTAGTTTCTTTTTGCTTTAGATCATGAAGAAAAGTGTAATGACAGCAGATATAGAAAAGAAAGGTGCCCTGCCTCCATACGAGGAGAGCCTGAGACAGCTAAAGAAACAGAGAAAGGTTCAAAATCAGACCACTTTGTTTTAGTTTTACGGATTCTTTTGTATCTTTTAACACCTTTACAGTCTTAGTAGTGTGTTCTTGTGTGTGCATCTTTTCCTCTGTATAAGAGATATTTTGATAAATGTGAGATAAAATTTTGATCTAATTTATCTTTTCCCTATAATACATAAATAAACACCAAATATTGCTTTAAATATTACCAAGGTTATACAGCCAACATTACAGGCTTCTTCAGTATAAGATAAGAATTTGTCAGCTTTGGCAGACATACTTACATTCCCTCTGAAAAAAATTGAGCTACTATTCTGGTGACAGTGGCAGAAGGGGGGGGGGGGGGGGGGGGGGGGGGGGGGGCTCCTTAAACCTGTCCCAATATGGCAGGGTATTACTTGATTAAAATACTAATGGCTTAGAATTCTGATTCAGTATTTTCACTATTACACACAAGGTGCTTGATATATGGGGAAAAAAATCCTATCAGAATACCGGTAACTAATTTTCTATAGACAACAAAAAGAACCATAAATTCACACAATCTTCGAGATTTAAAATATATGACATTGATCCTAATCATGAGTAGTTTTACGTTATCTTAAACCTGATAAAGTGATACTATTTGTTTAGAATTGCCTTTTAAATCTATTGAAAATAATTTTGGTTTAGATGGAAAGAGAGAAAACTAAAGGTAAAGGATGGTATGGTATGCCAGCTCCAGAAATGACAGACGAAACAAAGAACGATTTGGAAGTCTTGAAGATGAGAAAAGCTCTGGATCCCAAACGGTTCTACAAGAACAATGATATGAAAGGTCTGCCCAAATACTTTCAGGTAAGCTGAAATTGTAAAAAAAATCTGATTTGCATTAAAGATGTTCATTTCAGTGCATGTTAAATGAACAACTATCTGAGAGGTCCAACTAAATACAGTAGAACTTACTTTAAGAGACCACCTGTCTGAAGAGACTACCTGTTTTGAGAGACCACCTGTCTTGAAAGACCACTTGTCTTGAGAGACTACATGTCCAGAGAGACCATCTGTTGTGAGACACCACCTTTCTTGAGGACTGTAAAAGAATATGATTGCATTAAAGATGTTCATTTCAGTACCTGTGAAATGGACAGATATCTGAGAGGTCCAACTAAGTACAGTAGAACTTACTTTGAAAGACCACCTGTCTTGAGAACCACCTGTCTTGAGATATGAGAGGCCACTTTTCTTCAGAGACCATCTGTCTTTAGAGACCACCTGCCATGAGAGACTGTCTACTTTGGGAGATCACCTGCCTTGAGAAACCACCTGTCTCAGAAAACTTGTTTTCTAACACCATATAGACCACCTGTCTTTAGAGATCACCTGTCTTGAAAGACCACTTGTCTTGATAGACTACCTGTCTTGAGAGACCACTATCATGAGAGATCACCTGTTTTAAGAAGCCACTTATACACTACAGAAACATTTTTTGAAATGAAGCCCGTCTGTTTAAAAAACAAATTTCAGTGGCTCATTGGGTGGTCTTTGACAAAAGTCCTGTTGTAATTTCAGGCTCTGTAAGTTGAAAGTATAGCAAACACAAATTAATATGTGTTTCATATAATGCTTGTCACCACATCTAAATACCCACTTCATGAGTACTTATGAGTTCCGGGGCTGTAATCTAGTATCTACAGCTTTCAGATCTATCATTCTGATGTGATAAACTCTTTCTGAGTTGTGCATTTTTCCAAACTGCATCCACTATAGATAGTAGACTTTCTTGATACAAGATTAGAAACTCAAATCATAAATATTTATATGGAGATCCATTGTGGTTCAACATGTTTGCCTTCCAATTTTGAGTTTGTGGGATTTAAACCATTTGGCTAGGGTACATTTACCTGGCTTTTCCTATCCCTCAGGTCTTGTGTCACAGTTGATGAGTTTTGAGTGGGTCATTAAATAACAATCAACAAAAACAGAGATTTATATAGTACACGTACTTTGAAATTCTTTGTTGTAGTTTGGTACAGTTATAGAGACATCGGCAGATTTTTATCACTCAAGAATTCCCAAGAAACAACGGAAAAGCAACATGGTGCAAGAGCTGCTGGCTGATGCTGAGTTTAGAAAGTGAGTATATGTGGAAAAAAAACCAAGAGCATTCTTACAAAATATATTGGGTATGCATGTACATATACAATGGGTCATTCTAATGCAGTGTTTGTGTGCGTTATTTCATTGGCCAGTGAGGTTGAAAACTCACAGGGTATTCATCATTCACTACTAGTTTTTAAAATGATCATTGATGTCACATACTGATTGTTTACGTATTACATTGGTGTCATTGTAATGGCCTACATGGTAATTTGGTCATTGATAAAATTAGGACATCTATGTGTCTTGGCAGTTTCTGACATGACACTAGAGAACCAATCCTAATTAAGAATGTAAGGTGCATTAGAATGGGGTTACCATGTGACTATTTTAAAAAGAATGACAGGGTATCATTGAATCCCTTGTCAGAAATATCCATTTCACCTGCTTGGCTGAGGCCTCAAGGCGAATTTTTATTTTTGACAGGGGATTCGCCAATACCCTTTCAATTTTTGTAAACAGTGAAATGGTAGCCCTAAATTATATTACATATTCATTCTGACTTTGAATTGCAAAGAAACCAACAGAACAATATTTACATTATGATGACTGAAATCAATTTGATTTCTTGTACTGTTTTGATTTCTAGTATTGTTTCACTCTTAATTTCTTGTATTGTACATCTTGTCACAAATCGGAAATTAGTAATTTCAGAAATTGCTCACTGTGATCCATATCTTATAGTATTTCAAGTAACATTTACAATGGATGTTATTTATATTTTCCAGATACAACAAGCGAAAGTATGTAGAGATTCAGGAGGCAAAAATGAAGGGACTCGGACCTTATGATCGCATGAAAAAATTTAAAAGAAAGAAAAAAATTCATTAAAATTTTGATTATATACTTCAGTTATTACCTTGTTTGTGTAATGGTGTGTTGGAAAAGGAATTCAGAAAGTTTTAATGACAAAGTTGTTATTGTGCTGTCATTATTTAACCCTTTCAACCCCAAGTATCAAAATGGTATGGTCTTTTCTATTGTCTTAGATCAGTCCATCTCGGTCGGTAGTGTTGAAAGGATTAATACATGTATACCACTCAAGAATTTTTCACTCATCTAGAGATATCTCCATATGCCAGTGAAGGGCTACATCTTTGGCCTATGCTTGTCAATTAAGGCTCTTAAGCAGTGAAGGTTCTTTATGACGCAATGCCTTGTAATGTACAAGATTACACAGCCTCCATATTACATGCAGGAAATTCATGTTCCAGTTCAGTCATTGACAAACTTAAGTCATGAAAATAAATACACTGTAGCAACTTTTTTTTAACCCTTTGAACACAACTGATCATACATGTGAAAAACTAGTCCAAGAAAATAATCAGGTGTAGATCAATTGGATATTTATGGCTGATAAATTTAAGTACAAGTTGCATGTGCAGATCTAGAAGAGGGGGAGGGGGTCAAGGTGGCCAGACCCCCCCTCCCTGGAATTGGCAAAATATATGCCACCATTGGTCAATTATACTTAGATTCTCATTTTATCAAAGCTGGGTTTTTCCTTACCACAAGTTGGTCTGGAACCCCTCCCCCTGAAAAAAAGCCTGGATCCGTGCATGACTTTGTTGGGTGGTCATTCAGATGAAACCTGTAAAACTTCCTTCCACGCTTTGTTTCACAGAAGGTGATGACATAATGTTTCAGAGTATCAAGAACGGATAAAAATAATAGTTCTAGAAAGTCATCCAATATGTGAAGATATTGTAAAAAGATTCTTGAAAAGAGTGTGAAACAACAATAATTTCAACAAAGGTAAGCCAGAGAACATCAAAGCACAAGAAAATCAAGTCAGTTTTCATAACTAGAGTACACCTTAGGGCCTATAGGACAAATTTCAGTTCAATATACATGTATGTATATATGCAATGATGTCGAGAAGAGCAGAAAATGTCGAGTTCATGGATCCTTACTCTGCTTACAGTATGTCAACTAGAAGGAAACTTTAACCGGATCTGTTACCAATTGATATACATGTACACGTGTATTCTCTATAGGAATACAACTACAAGAGAAAACAAGAGCCTCTCTGAGGCACATCATAAGCCCGTAGGAAGTTTTGTTACAGGGAAAATGACAAAAAATGAAAACAACGAATTTGTGTGCTCCGGACAAAGGAACAAAATTAATTTTTAACAAAAGGCAATAACTCTGTAAAAACTGCAGCTAGAGTTACGGTTCTTGGAAACTGCACTGCGCCTTGTGTTGGTCTTGATGGGTATGAAGTTTCACGAATCAATCATGCACCGTTTCGGAGTTATGCTCCGGACAAAAAAGTCAACGGACAGACGGACGGACGGACGACGCTGTACCATAATATGTCCCGCCATTCGACGGGCGTATAAAAACAGCTCATTATAACGAAAGTGTATTAGTATAATGATAAAAAAAAGTCGGATTCCAAAGGCAAAATCACTTGAATTAGTGAATCTGGTAATGGCGTATCAAAAGTATTATCACTGTGACTTTTTCCACTCATTTTCTAGATCCATGCGTGTTTTGATACAAGCGATCTAGAGTCGTGAAATGCAAAGACTAGGTACGATCAAATGCGAAAAAGGCGTAATAACGCATAAACTGACGGTTGTAACAACGCGACTTCGAATAATTTACGCGATTTTGAAAGGCGTAATTCACGAGAATTTGAGTGACGCAATAACGCGAATTTGAACGCCGTAATAATGCTAAATGGCAAGACATGATAGCGCGAATTTGAGCGACGCAAGAATGCGAATTTGAACGCCGTAATAATGCTAAATGGAAAGGGGTTATTACTAGAAAAAAAAGTGAATGAAGTAGATACCAAGGGCCGGGGCATCAAAAATTCAAAAATCCAAATGCAGTCGAAAGCATGGCCAAATCAATAAGATACAATAACACACATAGCAATCAACACCACAAGACGTGTACAAACAAGAATAGAGTAACACGAACCCCACCAAAACAGGGGTGAGTTCATGTGCTCCAGAAGGGTGTGCAACTCCTGCTCCGCGCGCTGCACCCGTTGTGTCACATATTTTCGAATACAAGAATAAGTCACAATAGGTAATGGTCATAAACGAGAAAAAGGGGGTCAGGACTAGGTATGTGACTAGATTACTTTACTTTTTTGCATTTTACTTCTTTCAGTAAACGAGTTTCGCGGTATGACGCCTTTTAACTCCGCCCGGATTTCTTTGATCGTGATACGTTTAAACTAATAGGCCGTTTCGAACATGATAGGCCTACACGTGATCTGTCCCGAACAAAGGGAGAAAGAAACTGAAAACTAAAGCTTAAAGAGCGCATACTTTTATAGATCGCTATATATTTTTTTCAAGCTTATTAGTGTGATTAATCAAAGGGTTAGATACGATAAAACTCGCAATAAACTTTCGCGGCATATCTTCATCAAGTGGCGGATCCATTAATCTTCAGACACTCGCTTCTCGCGGATAATCTGCTTCATGTTGGTTGCAAACATTTATACTAGGCCTATATAGTGCATCAAATAATTTATTTAGGTTTATCAACAAAAAGGTGGAAACCGAACAGTTATCTTTATGCAGTCGACTTTACTAGCCATGGTATACTGATGTGCATGGCCAATACAAAATCAATACCCAGTTCAAAATGCATTGTTAAATTAATAGCTACAATTAAAACATAGGTTTCTATTTAGCTTACTTAAGTGGTTTAACGTTGTTGCCGTGTTGTTTAACTACCGATTTAGTTTACGAGTTTTACAGCTAAAAAGAATATTACGAGTTATATGATGTAGTTCATAGTTTTTAAAACGTTTGCGCAATTGAGTCCTGTGGAATATTGAAATATAACCGAAATATATATTGTAGTATTTTGTTATGTCTTAAACCAGCTATTTTATGTGATGGTTCTACAAAACCTATGGAATAAATAGACTAACCGACCTTGAAAAATTTCTATGATGATATTTTTCAATCTCATCAGTGACTGAATTCTATTTTTACTAAGAATTAATACAGGAAAATTAAGTTTTTCATGGGGAAGACATACTCAGAAATTGTCCAAATTTTACATAAAAAGGAGTATCCCAGTTTATGAGCCAACTGGTATGAAAATAATTATTTCTATTGATATGCCATGAAATATTTATGGATTCGGAAGAATGCAGCAGTAAATCTCTAAATCCGGAATACGCGTTTGTTCGGATCGGGTTGTAATACAAACTTTTTTCATTCATATCCGGTGTGGAGTTAATCGCTTCTTGCTTTGATCCAGCCGTTGAGGTATTTGTGCCGAGAAGTTTAACGGTTCTTGAGAGAATTTCCTCCTATTTTGTAGTTTATAGACCCATGGATATGCATACGAGACAATTCATCATTTGATTTCAGTGAGGTATCAGGTATATAGGGTCTACAAAATGAATATTGTCACTCAAAACTGAAAGTGAAATACAAAACTCAAAAGTCAAAAGTATACTCTGTTTTTGCTACAACTGTATAAGGATATGACACATAACGGTGTAAATCTCCTCAAAACACCCATCAAACCCCAAACAGCATTTTAATACTTTGTCGCTAGGCTCCGCTGACTGTCTAGAGCAGTTGGTGTATAATATTTTGCAGCATTTTGAAATACAAGTTTTACAACGACTTTAATAATTGTTGTTTAAAAAAAACAGAGTATACATCTCTGATCATGGACATAAATCAATTTCATAAAACGGTGAGTGTGTCATTCAAGTGTGTGACCACACACTGACTATTACCTGTTTAGAGGGGACCTCCTGGCTCAGTGGCTAGCTTCTGATTTCTGAATGTGAGGTCGATGGTTGGAATGCACACCACTCTGCAGTTCTGACGTTAGCTTTCCCTATCTTTCGGATGAAACGGTATTGGGTTGTCTCGCCCTGATTCTTGTTTGCCACTATACATTTCTTCCAACACTATTGTCCCTGTCTTTCGGATGAGACAGTAAAAACCGAGGTACTAACTAACTTTTCTATAAATCAAAACACTGAGGACCCCCTCTCCCCGCTATAAAGTTCCAGAGTCAATGTGAATGGTAAACAATTATTTGTTTTTCTTCAATAAAGGACAATACCAAATACAACAATCATAATTGGATATGGAATAAATCGAATCTTAATTATATGTTTTCAATGATAATTAACTTGATTATGGAAGATCAATGCAAAAATTATCCTTTATGTTGTAACAGATAACCAAAAAAAAAATTAGCCAGACATAGGCCATAAAATAAGTCAATTATGATTTTTTAAGCAAATTTGGAAAAAAAAACCTGGTACATGTACAGTAGATTCCACTTAATTGCATAACCTATTTGTCAGAAAAAATTATGCAATTAACCAAACTATGTGATTAACCAATTTTCAAAAGAAAAGTCAAAGAATCAACTTCAGTAAACAAGTTTACGGTGATCAACCCCCCCCCCCCCTCCATCCGAAGATGACATATTATGCTCCCCGTGTCGGTTTCTTGGTTTAAGCAATGTTTAATAAATACAAAAATTAACTACACTGGCTCAGAAACTCAATACTGCAGTTCTACGCGTGTTATCAAAGACTTACTGTGACTTGTGAGCGATCGTCTGTCACCTCATCTTTTTACGACACTCAATGGTTACTGCATGGCACACGTGTTGTAAGCATGTCGTAGGGACTAATGTACGGTGAAAGGGACAGCTAGTTAAGATTACTCGGTAATTATTCAATGCATGTAGCATTATAATAGATATCATATTGGAAAAATTTGGGTCATTGATCACTTGGATCATTAGGACAGCTACCGCATCTTTCAGTTTTACGACAATCAACAATGGACGATTGCCTCAGATTCCGAACCCGAGCGAGCATGCCGCATCATTCTGCAGCTGCTTTTACCTAAAGAATTTCTTCAGCAGATATTAATTGCAGAGACAATTAAATGACAATTTAAGTCAGTCAGATTCGGGGCATCAGCCACTTGGGTCATTAAGCTAATCCAGCTTAAGCTTGTAAAACTAGCCTATAAATAGGCCTAGCACATGGACATGATCTTACAACGGAGGTGTGAAAACGTTATCAAAACAAAGTCAAAGTGAGCAGGAACTAATTAGATAATCTGATAGGCTACTGGACTCAAAGTAAGTTACCTGGGGGCATGGGAAAAGGGATTAAGAGGAATATTTTTGAGAATTTCTCTATGCAAATAAACGGAATTCAGTAATTTTTCTATGCAAATAGACGAACCTTTTAACATTGAATGAATGGCGTTTGGTTTGGTGTTTTCAATTTATATGCAATTAACCGAATTATGCAATTTACCGGTATGCAATTAAGCGGAGTCCAGTGTTACTGTCCAGCGTACATGTATATTTGCCAAATTGACCTCTAGATACATGTGCATTATCAGAAATGAAGTTTACAAAAGTAATGTTAAATGATTACAAGAATAATGTTAAGTTTTTGAATTTCTTATAGCAAGAAGTAAAGATGAAGAAAAGGTCAAAGAAAAGCAAGACAAGGGGAGTATCTAGTAAAAATCAAGATGGAGATCTACCTAATGTAGATCAGAATATGGATGAGGCAGATTCTCAGTTGGCTAATTTAGACGCTGGCTGGAGTGAAGAAAAATGCAATCTCCCGGCAGATCATCTTACCAAACTGTCGTTAGAAATATTATGCCACATCCTTAGTTTTCTGTCGCTTAGATATGTGATGAGAATGGACTCCATGAACAAAAAGTTGCATGAAGCAGTCTCCTTACATCTGAGAGTTAGAAAAAAGGTGGACTTCGCAGAAGCTGAACTATTTGGTTGGATTTCAGAAGAATTAACAGATGCAAGGCTGGAAAAGTTCTTAAAAAGATGTCCAGATTTAAAACAAATATATGGCTTTCATCCGAAATACGTGTCTCAAAGACGGCTAAGAGGAACAACCGTGCTAAGTGTTCCCGGGATCATAGAGGCCCTTGGTGTGTGTAAAAATTTACGAGGCATTGAGACGTCAGATTGTTTGGTATTAGAAGCTGTCATGAATTATTTACCGAGTGTAGAAATTTTGGGAACATTTAAAAATCGCAATGGACTATTCCCGGCAAATGAGTTTTGTTGTTTGACTTTGACGGAGAATCCGAAGATTACATCTCTACATTTAGTCGGTATTTTTGTACCAGATTTACCCCCGATGCAATATCTTAAGCATCTTCATCTAAGATGGATCAGTTTCAAAGGTCCTCATCCATTCAGAGATTTCTCAGCTGTAAAATTGCAGTCGTTTGTGATGGCCCACTGTGCTGGACCTCTAAGTGCCCTGAAGTACGTTCCCCTGATTACTAGCCTGGCTGGCGCCAGATATCTATCCAGATTAGAGATGATCAGGGTACCATTCCTGGGTAAGTACATGTATGGTATCTACATGTATGTTTAATACTGTTACATATTATAACTAGTGTTCTTCCCAGAAATTTTGGATAGCGCAGGGTTACTTAAGTGCATGTTAGTTTAAAGGGAGAGAACATACTTGTAAATTTGCACCAAACAGTAGTTTATTGTTAGATTGACCCTGGAGATGCAAATAATATAAGTAAGACTTGTATCAAAATTAACCTTCGAATTGCTCTACATGTAATTTGATCAATAATTGCTAATCAAGTTAATGAAATAGGGTGGTGGTAAAGAAAAATAGAGTAGGGGTAATGCAAATAGTGGTGAATTGAAATAGTGAGGCCGGTAACCACCGAGCTACCTTGTATAAGGGCAAGGGGAGAACACTGTGTATTAACCATAAAGTTTCTGTCCTCAGACTGGGTGATTGTGGGCTCCGACTTTGGAGGAGGTGGATACCTTAGGTTAAAACAGTAAAAAACGAAGGTTCTGTGTAAAGTACATGTAGGCATCAGCATCGTCAAATCACTTATTGGGCAATGGCTGTGAGTGCTGAGCATATGCTAAGATTTGTGGACCTTCACCAGTATTCAGAAATGTCTCAATATGAGTGCAAGATTATTAATCCTTTCAACACCACAGACCGAAATGGACTGGTCTAAGACAAAGAAAAGAGCATACCATTATGAAGCTTGTGGTTGAAAGGGTTATGTGAGAGATAACCAATACATAAAACAACAAAATTAACAGATTTCTTTAGGAGATTTATGGGGTTTGCCTCAAAAACTGTAATCTTATGATTAACTCTTTTCTTCAAAATGAATAACTACATACATGTATAGTCCAAGAAGGTTTTCCTCTACCTTGCAGATAACGAGTGATATTCCTCTACAAGATTTCTGTTTATTCGCTACAAATACCTATTGAGAGGTTACCAACATGATTGCCTAGAGGT
>JACSZP010009040.1:5222-19153 GCA_016161895.1 Pinna nobilis | reverse complement strand
GACAAATTTTGCCTGTGCTCGGCACTTATGGCCGTGGAGCAGGGAGGGTTCTTTAACGTGCCAACACCTACTGTGACACGGGACCTCGGTTTTTACTGTCTCATCCGAAAGACAGGGACGGCCATCCGCGGAGTGGCGTCTGCGGGAATCGAACCCCTGGCCTCTCGGCTCGAAGTTGAACACGCTAACCACTCGGCCACGGAGGCCCCATTTCAGCATGTAATGTCAGAACCTAAATCATGCAAATAACAAGACATTTTATACCAAAGTTGTAATGATAGGCGCTTTTTGCCCAAGTTGAAAATAATGGTGAATCTAACATAGTGAATCTCGAGGCCAATTCGCCGCAAAGACTTTGGAATCGGTTATTCTGATGTCCTTATTTCCTTATAGATTTAGAAGACCATATCTAGTAACCACTCCAAACAATAAGACCGATTTGGGAAAATTATTTGGTGGTCTCAATTGCTATATTTCACTTAATTGAATAAGCAGATGGAGGTATTCAAGTCAATGGCATTCCATGAAACCCTTTTATTAAAAAAAAATATTGGTAAGATCTTTTTAAACTAAAGTACATGATATGAAGTAAGAACACATTCTTTCTACCTCGATATCGTGTTAAATATGATTCATAAGGTCTTGGTAGCTTTCGGTATACAGTGGAGTTTTGACATCGTTATAGGCATCCTTCGTTTTAAGCGTCAGAATTTACTACATAAATAGATGAATAGTAATTTTTTTCGAGGTTTTTATTCCTCTTCGTTATAGCACTGAATTCGCTTTAAGCCGATTCGTTATATACCGACTCTACTGTATATGCCTGTTATAATTTTGTTAAAAAATAGTCCTATCTGTATGTATATGTATATACATATGTAACCCATTGCTCCAATTTAACTTCACTGATTATCTTGCATAATGGCATCTTTCTTACTCCTTCCTCCCAACAATTACGCACCAAAGACACAAACACATTCACATCCATGTATATATGTAATTAAAAGCAAAAATACTGAATGGTAGATAAAATGAGACTGGAAGCTGTTGTTCATACATAGTATATAATTCAGTGTAAGCATACGATTCGAACAAGAGTATTTCATCGGCTCATTTTACTTTCAGATCACGATGAGACGGCGAAGAAGTTATACAAAGAGGTACGAGTGCTGTGCTGGATTATGACAAGTCCACAAAACTTAGACTCAAAAGCAATCCACGTGAAAACCACGTGGGGAAAAAGGTGTAACAAACTGATTTTCTTTAGTTCAGTGACAAATACCACTTTCCCGACAATTGGATTAAACGTATCAGAGGGCAGGGAGCATTTGACTGCAAAAACAATGAGAGCTTTTCAGTATGTTTATGAACACTTTTTGGACGAAGCTGATTGGTTCATGAAAGCTGATGACGACACGTACGTTATTTTAGAAAATCTACGGTATCTTTTGTCGGCTAGAAATACAAGTGATCCCATATACTTTGGTCACCATTTTAAAACTATAGTAAAACAAGGATATTACAGTGGCGGCGCCGGTTACGTATTAAGTAAAGAAGCTCTCCACAGATTCGCAACCGGAAGTATGGAAAAATGCAGATCCGATGGCGGAGCGGAAGATGCGGAACTGGGGAAATGTATGGAACTACTCGGCGTTAAAACTGTTAATTCTACTGATGTTTTAGGGAGGAGCAGGTTTCACTGTTTTGATCCTGAAACTCATTTATTCGGGGGATACCCTAATTGGTATTATCAATATGATGCTAATGGTGCAAAAAAGGTAAGAACTTTGTCCCCTTGGGTGTTTCAATCTATTTCACCTTATTATGCTGTTTGCGTTACGTATACGTGCACTGTATCTTTGAAATACTATACCTGATCATGACGATTTTTTATTGCATTACTATTTATAATTATTATGTTATGTTAATTCTCTCTTTTTACTCCAAGATTATTGATATTTCAATTTTACGTTTAGACACATAGTGCATACAAGTCTCGCCTGTCTCGTTTTTCTTAATTTTCGTCCAAATGCTGCCTTTTATACTTTAAGACACTAACGATCTTTTTTATATGAAAGAATATCTGAATAAACGTTGATCATAATACTAACACTCACTGATCTCAGCACCAACGCACAAAGTAACTCGTGAGGCGATAAGTTTGAATGAACGCTTTCAGATTACTTTATAACATACACCTGGTCTAAATGTTAGGCTATGTACGAAGAAATACATGTGATGCTCAGTTTCGTAAATTTGTACATAAAAAATTCAAGACCAATCATAGAATGCTATGTTAAACATACATACATACATACATACATACATACATACATACATACATGCATGGCATACATACATACATGCATACATACATATATACATACATACATACATGTGTTTTACGCCACTTACAATTTATTTGGTTCATTTATATTTAACATAGCATTTACTGACAGTAGCGACTACAATACTATATAAATATTACATTCATGAGAGGGTGATATTGCATATTTTCACCCCGAGGAAGCATTGTTGACCGAGGCAAAGCCGAGGATGACAATGTATTCCGAGGGGTGAAAATATGCAATATCACCCTCTCATGAATGTAATATTTATTTTATTATACCGAGTGTCATATTTGTAACTTTGATTTCCATTATCGAATCCCTAATTACACTATTGTTTACTCGACATTCATTTGGAAACATAGTTTTGCATATATGACCGCGTTGACGTACTACGTCATTGCAACAAGTCTAATGACGTATGCTATGCACACTTGAACGTCGGCCCATGTGATAATTTTTGGAATATCACCCTGGCTTCTTTATCTTTGTAGAACGAGCGGGTGACATTCAAAATTGTCGCATGGCTCTCGACCAATCAAATTACAGGATTCTAACAGAAGGTACCATAACACTTATTATGTCGTCTGTTAGAATCACACTGGTTGAGAGCGAGAGTGATGTGAACATTTTCTAAACAACCTGAGAAGGAAACCAGTCTGACATTCTAAAATGCCACTTTTACTAACACTCGAGAGCTCGCATGTAACATTTCATCAGAACTGAGGCAGTAGCTACTTGCACGCAACAGATAAATGTCGATATAACATTTGATCAAATTACAGATGGTAAATTGGTAAAATACCGACCTATGGCACTCGGTATAATACAAATAAATGTAACATTTATAATAGAATTATATTTGGCATTCTCCATCCTCTCAGGAATCATTGTAGATCTTGGCGTTGCGACTGCTCCCTTGACGTGAAAATATATTGTACTCAATACATTATACTCTCATAAACGAAAACGTTGTATGATGTCATATCATATGTTTCATCCCATAATCATCCATAATCTAACTTAAACTCTTATCTTCTTTAAATATAACTCATTTTGAGAGACTATTTTAGGGATTTAATTATGGCCACACGAGACAAATGGAATATATCAACACTTTTCACATAAACAGGTTAATCTCAAATGAGTGTCAAATATTTGCAGTCCATGACGAGGCTTTCCGAGTCGTGGATGACGCAAATCTTTGACACGAGGGTGAGATTTTAATGTTCACGTAAAAAGTGGTGGTTAATCATTTTCCATCACCCCAAAAAATACATCTTTGAAATCATAAAAAATATCTGTATGTGCAACACTGTGTATATAAGTGGACGAATTACGCCAAAAGCAGACGTGTTTGACGTCAGAGGGTTTGAGACAAGCACGTGGGGTGCGAAAAAGAGGTATAGAAGAACGGGTAAATTGTTGGATTATTCTATCCGGATGAGAGAAAGATGATCTCCCGGTGCAGGTGATTTATATAGAAAAATACTTTGGAAAGCAAACATTGAGGTCAAATAATACTGGCAGTCGTTTAATTGAGTCGATAAGTAAAACAGGTTAGAGCACACATATATCTTGGGGCCGCCGTGGCCGAGTGGTTAGCGCGTTCGACTTTAAATCGAAGGATCCATGTCTTTCGGATAGACAGTGTAAACCGAGGTTCCGTGTCACAGAGGATCTTCGCGCATTAAAGAACCCTCCCTGCTCTACGGCCATTAGAGCCGAGCAAAGGCAAAATTTGTCGCTCTTCACCAGCACACGGTTGCGTCTCCATATGAGTGAAATACATGTATTCTTGAATGGGACGTTAAACAACAACACAAAAAAACACATAATATACCTTTTCATGACATTCTTTTTGTTTTCATTCTCAGGGTATTGATAGTATCAGTGATTATGCCGTGTCGTTCCATTACGTTCCGCCAAAGAAGATGCACGCTTTGGAGTTCTATATTTACCATCTCCGGCCGTATGGCATAGAATCAGGATCTCAAGATTTAAACGTTCACGAAGACGAAGACGAAAACACATAGGAGTCATCGGTATACTAAAAAAAAGAGGGATTTCTTTTTATTACATGTATTTTCGTATCGATTTATTTTTATAGTCTCATCGACAGTTGTCTCGGTCTGCTTTGGCCTTTTTCATTTAAATGACCTGCTTTGGCTTTTTTCATTTAAATGACTTGTAATCAAATAAAATGTAGCCTAACTATCAAGACCAACAAAGCTGAAATAAGTCATCAAGTGGGGTGGTCGCTTAAATGAGACTGAATTACATTGCAATATAGAATATTGATGAGCAGACTAACATTTGATGTTCTCTATTGTGAGGTGATCTCCTTAGTGAGGTGGTCTTTAGGTTAGGTTCTACTGTAATTCTTCTTGGTGCTCCGCTGCATGGATGAACTTGTACAATGCTGTTTGACCAAAACATTGTCCTAAAATGGAAGCAATTGGCCAATCTTATTGTCGGTTGTTTGTTTCTTGTTGGTTTACGCCACACCTGACAATCTTTTAGAAATATCTTGGCGGCTAGTTTTGATTGGAAAATCCGGTTACATTTGTACTTGGCAGGGATAACTGACCTTATGCAAGTTTGCTGGTTAGGGTTCTAACAAAAATTCAGCCTGGTTTCCAATCTTCGCTGACAAAATTGGTGAAGCAAAATAGAATGGAGTTCGAAGATACCTATATTTCGGTCGTGAAGGCCATAAAGCAGTTAAGGTGCTACGTAAAATAAAATAGAGCGAATAATACGGAAAACATTGAGTTAGCCCGGGTTACCGTTATGATCATGCATTTATTTTCACTAGTCACGCTCGGTTTGAAAAATATTGCTCCACTCTATTTCCGGTTTGAAGTTTACACCGATGGTTTCCATAGCACAGTCAGTAAAAGTACTCTGTAAGTGTCTGGGGTGATTTAGGTTTGTATCCCAGTCTATCCACAAATTCTTCTTCGCTTACTTCATTTAATGGTCAGCTTGAGATACTCTGTCGTATGTCTAAACAGTATCTTGGTTTTTTTTTATTCAAAAAAGTGAATAATTTTCACATAATGATATTCCATATATACTGCATTACATTCGCTGTGATGGTAAATATGAAAACCGGAAGCACACATAAGGAACAAAATTGGAGAGGTGCAAATAAATGCGGAATCACGGTAATCCGGACTCCCCAGAAAGTCCGCTATTGTTCTGTACTATGTTTGTGCAGAGACGTACATAACACAGAGACTGGTAACCCCCTATTCTCTCTATTGATTTGTCGTTGGCGACGGAAGTGACGATCGGTGCCTTTCATTGATTAACATATATGGATAAGTTATTTACCGAGGTGTTCCGAACGCTCTTTTGAAAGACGAGATTTCGATGCTTGCTCGTAATCAGGCAATCACGGTTTATTGAGTCCCTATTTGCATCAAAATGTGTTTTTTATAACTGTTATTAATACTAAACTGTTTGAAGCTAATTGGCAAGGTATTTCGTCCTTTACTTTTCTATAAAAGCCCGATCTCGTCTAGATAGTTGAGAACAATACCGGGCTTGTGATCACTCGAGAGTTCGATAGGCCGCTAGTCTCTGTATTATATACGTCTCTGGTTTGTGATAATATGTGTGATTGATATCTACTTAGTATTTAGGTGGGCATGTAGATTTTATTATTATTGTTTAGAATGCTTTGAGGGCATGATGTTTTCTTTACTTAGAAATTGTTACAACGTATGAATGTATCAATTGCATTATGAGGACCAGAGACAGTTATTTATTATGTTGCGGGGGGACGTGCAAATGTTAGTTACCATGTTTTGTGATGCGTGTAAATGTTATTTACCGTGCTTTGTGATCAGTGTAAATGTTATTTACCATGTTGTGTGGTCAGTGTAAATGTTATTTACCAAGCTGTGTGAACGGGCGGATGTTATTAAAAATGTTGTGGGACGTATAGATAGTATTTACAATATGAGGACATATACATCTTATTTACCATGGTGTATGGACGTGTAAATGTTATTTATCATGTCGTGTTGTAGTATAGATGATATTTACCATGTAGTGTTATACGTGTAAATGTTATTTACTATGTTGTGTGGATGTGTAAATAGTATTTACCATGTGTGGACGTGAAATGCCATTTACAGTATGTCAACATGTAAATCTTATTTACCGTGGTGTATGGACGTATACATGTTATTCACCATGTTGCGCGTTAATTTCATTTCTGTGATGTTAATGAACGTGTGGATGCTATTTAGTTTTGTTTTGAGGAAATGTTAATCTTATATACCTTCCTGATATTATCAGAACGGGTAGATATTGTTGAAGATTATTTACCATATTGGTATACACACATTCATGTTCTTTGTTTTGATGACTATACTCCTAAAATGCATGCACATTTTTTGAAACGAGATGTATGTTATTTTCAGGAAGTGACATTGTTTATCAGTAGGAACTTATTAGGACACATGAATGTTTTTCACTGTAATGCAAGCCGAGAATGTGTATATTTTTGGCTTTGTTTACTATGCCAAACTATGCTATACTGACTTGTTGTTGTTGCGTTGTTGTTTAACGTCCCATTCAATAATATTTCACCTATATGGAGACGTCACCGTGTGCTGGTGAAGGGCGACACATTTTGCCTGTGCTCGGCACTGCTGGCGGTAGAGCAGGGAGGGTTCTTTAACGTGCCAACACCTACTGTGACATTGGACCTCAGTTTTTACTGTCTCATCCGAAAGACAGGGACGGCCAACCGCGGAGTGGCGCTGTGGGAATCGAACCCCGGACCCTTCGATTCGAAGTCGAACACGCTAACCACTCGGCCACGGAGGCCCCGCTACTGACTTGAAGTTCTACTTGAGAATGTGTTTTATATATATGAGCTTTATTTGCCACCTTATGCTGATGTTGTGTGACCTGCGTGACCGAATGGAGCCTCATTAATCCGGACGATATCGTTCCCAAACAAACTGTCCGGATAAATGAAGCATCTGGATTACTGGAGCGTACATCTTATAATGACCAATGCATTTTGAAAAAAAAAATCCCTTGAGATTTCATCCGGAAGGTGAAGCTTACATTATTAGCGTCCAGATATAGGAGGCCCGACCTTGTGTACTACTCTATTTATTTTCATATCGCGGGAACCGTGGTGGTGGTTCGAACCCCCACGGCGGAAGCAGCTTGTTTTTCTCATCTTACGGATGGGACACAACACGTGTCGATACATTAAATCCATTTCACTGCTCAATGGCGTAAGGTGTCAAACACAGGTAATACATTCTATCCTTAATGGTTCAGACGCCAATAATCCGGATGCTTCACGTCCTGGACAAAGTTACCTGGGAACAGACTTGTCAATTTTTATTGGTCATCATAGAGATGTTGTTTCAATTATTCGGATGCTTTATTTATCTGGATAATTCATTTTGGAACGAGATTGTCCGGATTAAAGAGGTTCAACCTTACTCAGTAACTGTTTACTGTTTACCGGCATAAATAACGTATCCATATGAGAAAAAAAAAAGATTCTTGAGTGGATGCTAAACACTTATGTAGACCTAACAAAAATAATATATTTATCGATTGAAAGCTTTTCACGTGTGCAGTTGTCCGGTTGCATGATTATTTAACAATACGTGTTTGATGGGACATGTAACTTTTCATCCTGTCTTATTCTTTCTTAGAAATTATGAATATCAGTAAGCGTGGTTTATCAGGACGCATGAACGACTCTGCATTTTAAAATAGTATTCGCAACGCTTTTGTTAATATTTTCCTTTAGAGTTATTCCCCTTTAATTTTGAGCTCAAATCATGAAATTTAGAAAGCAAAATACACGTAGTTTCTGAATCATGGTACATCATTGCCGATCCAATCGTACAATAAAAAATATGAAATTGATTGATGCTTGTAAATGAATCGTTACTCAGTGTAAGTGAATACGGGAGTATCGAAATTCTAGCTCTCAGGAGCGCATTGGAGATTGACTAGCCAAGTAGTCGGGACTGATTTTTAGCATAAGCACAAGGAAACACTGTTCCCATTATTATGTAGCATTGATTGTAGGGTAACAAAGCATGAGATTTGGCATCTCTAATTTTATATACTGAAGCAGTATATTTTAATAACAATTAAATGATATATGTCTTGGTATTGACACTGTGCAGAGGAATTCGCGTTAAATCCTATCGAAACCAATTCCACTTCACTTGTGTACTTTGTGAGAGCTAATTGAACCTTCACACAGAAAAGTTCTTCCAAGGAAGATAATCTCAAAACCGCCGAATAATTATTGCACTTATTCTGTCCTTGTACCATAGGAGCTTGAAGTCTTCATAATAAATCAGTTTTTATCGTTTTTAGTGGAACCATGTCGGTATTAGAGCATTCCACTTTTTAAACTTTTTACCTTCCGTACCAGCCAGAACTTATGTGGTGGACTCTGTTGGGTTAGTGGATTTCTCAATCATCACCAGGCAATGGAGATTGATTATTTTTCTCCCATATATAAATCTTTATCGGACATTTTTATCAGTTAAGATTTGCACGTCTTTTGTGCGTATCAATACACGTTTCACCCGTTTCTAAGAACGGCAAACTTACCCAGCACTGCATAGAATCACTACGCCACCGAGAACTAACATCATAGTTTGTATTCCGATTAAAACGATAGAGTTCAATGAATATTATTTCAAACACATTAATGAATGAATATAGTCCTACTACAAAACAACCAAACTATATTTCACCATAAACCGTAGTCTATTATTCTCAAAGTAAAAAGAAAAATCAGAAAGGTCATGACGTTACGTCAAATTGTCATTATTTCGAGTGCGGCGCGTGTAGCTTATCCCCCCCCCCCCCCCCCCGGGATGATCGATTTATCATTTTGCACTTCCTGTAAAGATAACTCAGTGAATATGGATAATTTTTATTTTGGTGGCAGAGAGAATCCGTCTATAGATATATCCGGTAAGAGACCTCCGCGCGTTCTGCAAGTTATCTGAAAAACTTACTCACATAATCAACCTAGATTCTAGCGGGGCTGATATGATGCCTTGTTGGTTGTCTTTTTGTTGAACAATATACTCCGGAATATTTCAAACGTATGTCGGTAAATGGCGACATGTTTAGCCTACGCTCGGCAATTTTGGTCATTGATCAGGGAGAGTTCTTTAACATGCTTTTCGTAATTTCATATGAAAGACATGGACAGCCAACCGCAGCACGGCGTCGAAGCCACGACCTCACCACTAGAAGGCGAACACTCGAAGCCATTGAGCCAATGTGGTTCGGTTGCAAATATACACGGTGAGAAGAAGTGGCTTTTAGCAAGCAAAATGCCTCGCATATTCAACCTACTTTCTTCCAAGGGCTGAATAATAATAAACTGACAGTCACCTGGACTATTTGATAAGCGTACTCCCCTACAGAGGTCGTGGATTCGAATCCTCTCAAAAAGGTTCCTGTGTGTAGCGTCAACAACAACAACACTTAAGACATACGTCGAATAGGCGTGAATGTAATACTTTAAGTATTTGACCACGAAAATGATCATTCATACATTACATATATCTAATATGTAACCTAATTATAAGAAGTGAACGGGAATTTCCCTAGTTAACTGTTGATGGTGATTATCTACTTTGAAATTTCAGCAACGTGTTATTTTTGTCACAATTCGTGGTTTTTCTGCATAAAGCCGTCGTGCGTATGTTGGCCTTGAAGTCTACGGAAATGATGTAAAAGTCAGATTTTGTTCGGGAGATTTCCGAGAGATCCCTCGCTAGCATGAAGATTGCACATGACTTTGATAAATCTGTTAGTAGGGTGATTCCGTGAAAATACTAAGTGTGTCCTGAAATACTTCACCATACAATAATGTTAATACCTCCAAACACGGAAGTAGATTGCTGGCCTTCAAACCTTTGGTCCTGGGATCGAATTTCGTCAGGAGTATATTATTTATCTATGAAACTTAAGGCTAGAGTGTCGAGTTTCTTCGTAGGAAGACTTTTTCCTTTGGACCATAACGTTTAGGGATAAAGTTTCTTCAAGAAAAGAATATTGAGGTTTAACAATCAAGTCTCTTTCGAAGTAGACTGTTGGATATTTTAACCTAGAGGTCCAGGGACAATCCTCGACTGGAATCTTTGAACCGGGAGTTAAGGGATCCTAACACCGACAGGCCAATGGATGGAATTTCTTTGTGGTAGAGTATTAATCTTTGTACTGGGAAGTCGAACAATCGTTCCCGAGGGGATGAGATTTGTTTTCTGAAAACAATAATACTGTAACCTAATTACAAGAAGTGAATAATACTTAACCCACTTAAATTGTTGATTGCGATGATATATATTTAAACATTAGCAACCTGCGGTTTTTCTCACAAGACTTGTTTTTCTCCGCAAAACCGCTGTGCGTGCGTCGTGCGTGGACGGATATGATGTTTCAGTCAGATTGCAATCTTTACGATCCCGGGAAATCCAAAAATAGAACGATAATTTGAAGTGCATGAGCCTTTGATAAAGTGTGTCCAAAAATTTATCACCATGCCAAAATGCTAATGCCTCTCAGGGCCGTGGAAGAGTACTTGCCTTTCGAACGTTTCGGACAAGGAACCGTTTCCCTTCGGGTGTGGGCTGTTTACCTTTGATACTTAAGGCTGGAGATTTCTCTCTTTGAGATAGACTATTTCCCTTTAAATATTGTTGCTGAAGGCTAAAGTCTGTTCGCGTATATACTTTTGGCTTTTAAACCTTCGAGTTCAAGAAAATCAAGTCTCTTCTGCTTTGGATTTTCTCCCTTTGAAAATTGAGGCTGGGGGCTTATAATTGTCTCGTTGGAGGAAGACTGTTAGCTTTTTAACGTCAATATTCAGGAACTGTGTTTCTTTAGGTGTCTACTATTGACCTTTAAACATTGAAGTTCCGGGATCGAGTCTCCTCCGATGTATACTGTTTTCTTGGTAACCTTGACGCCCAAGGACCGAGTCTGTTCGGGGTTAACTGTTGAGATTTGAGGTTCAGGGATTGAGTTTCTTTGAGGAAACATTGACACCCAAGGATCGATTTTCGTCGGTATTTGAACTGGGCTATCAACGGATCTGTGCAATCGACAGACCTACGAATGGAGCGTCTCGCCTTTGAACCGGACGGTCAAAGGATCTGTTCTCAGTGAGTGGGGCTTTTTCTACCTGTCCTTAGGAGAACAATAATAACTGAAGACCTTTGTCTCAATAGGTGTCAGCTTGGTAAAAATTCTTCAGGGCTTCGTTATCGTAAGTGCTGAGCAATGGCTAACTATTGAAACCCTTCCCCGATATTTAGAAACGTCTGAATTTGAGTGGAATATTTTCGAAATGGGACTTTGAAAAAAAAAGTCAATAACATCCAAGGAAAGTTTTTCATATCAGTAACGTTTGCAATTATCTCGATTTCATATTTCTTAATCAGTCAAGTCTGACGGCAAAATATATTTGCGCTTCCGTTTGACAACATAATTTGTTTTTGTTATATTCCGTATTCGTCTGACACAGTTTCCTGACCTTATCTTATTACGTAGGTTTAAAAGAATGCCAAGTCGAAAAGACAATTATGTATTACGATATACAAACAACTCAAATTATATTTGCAGAATAAGCTACATTAAGCTTGTATGATCGTTATCAATAACATATTTTTACACTGTAAAGTTACATTCAGTTGCCTCAGATTGCCGACAAAATCGCTTAAATGAATAATAATGATAATAATGATAATAATAATAATAATAATAAAAATAATAGCAGTAATAATAATAATAATAATAATAATACTAATAATAATAATAATAATAATAATAATAACAGAGGTCCTGTTTCACAGAGGGTAATGACACATTAAAGAACTATCACTGCTTAATAATCTCAAGTGCCGAATATAGGCCGAGCTCGTCATCCTTCACCATAATTGGTGACGAATGCATCATTGGAAATTCATACTAAGTCGACATCTCCATATAGGTGATATTTTCTATGATGGGACGTTAAACAACAAAAAAGCCAATAAATCAATCATTAAAAACCTTAACTGTAAATAATAGTCACTGTGCCTTTCTATTATTTCCTAATACGACCTTCAACGGATATTACAGAAATAGATATGCAAGAGTCAGACATTTTTGCCGAAATTATCTCTGAAAATTATTATCTTTAAAACTATGCCTTGTTTTATTACAAAAATGCACAACTGTATTGTATAAGAAGATATTGAATTAAGAAATCAATAGAGTAAGTTTCTGCCTTTCAAAAATGTTTGTGAAATATTGATAACATTTCGATGGTAGGTCGATAGCATAATTCGCTTATCTCAGCAGACGTTTCGGGCTTTTAATTTCGCGCGAAAAATATCTTCCATTATGGAAATCTCGATGAAGCTGATAATAAAATGCACATTAAACGGTACGGTGGAGTGTTTAATGCTTACATTAGAACATGGTCATACAGCAAATATGTATGATGCACCTCTGAATCGATGCATCTCAATTTAACATTAAAACTGTTAATGACGTAATGGATATCCTGATTCTAGTGTTATAAAGAGGACATGTGCTTTTATGTTTGATACCAAAGTTATCACTTCAATTCATTTGCACTTCAAACACAAGTATACTTCTATAGATCATTTTCTTCCTGATACGAAAATAAGAGGTGATGAGAAGACTTCAGGATTCTATTCTGGGATTGCCGTTAGTTCTTTGATAACGTGCAGATTCATAAGCATGAACTTATGTGAAGTCATCGTTGTTCCCTCATTTTAGAATTTTCATCTTCAGACCGGACTGTCAGGGGCTCAAGCTTTATTGGAGGCGGAAGATATTGCTATCCTTTGGACGAGACAGTAAGAACCAAGGTTTCGAGTCATAAAAAGTGTCGCCACACTGAATACTCGTATATATAATTCATAAATATACATAGTGGCAATAACTGCTTAGCGCTTGGTTCATTGTTTTTCCTCGTCGCAAGAAAACATGTCAATCACAGACGCCAACGTACCAATCACTGGAAGAATTAGGATATAATATCATATGCGGATCCCGGATTTTTTCCCAGGAGGGTCGATGTTTTCCATGGGGGTCCAATTTGTAAAAAGGAAAAACTTGTCCCTGTTAAAATGAGAATCTGCGCATAATTGACCAATATTGGTATATTCTTTGCAAATTCCAAGGGGAGTGGGGGAGGGGGGGGGGTCAGAACCCCGTCCCCTATAGATCCGCGCATGAATATACACTCGTAGTAAATATTTAATAAACACGGACAATTGAAAATTCAGAGGCGGAACCAGGTAACATAGAAGAGTAATCTAATGAGACTCAAATAAAACTCCTTGGCGGGTTAACTCCTATTACCTCCTATTTAACCTCTAGTTACTTTAATATAATCTCTTTGATGACTGAATATGTCAACTTTTGAAGCTCAAAATTTAATTTGTTCTTGCCTTCAAATTAATGGATTTGGTCTCTTCATACATATTATGATTTTGCATTAGATATTCCATTTGAAGCTGGATATGCTAGACAGCAATTGTA